>QLOR01001752.1:0-40650 GCA_003313825.1 Sarcodon aspratus
TAGAACGACGTACCTAATTCCCTCAGTGAGAGATCCGAAGATCGATCCCACTGGATGATCCCGCACGACAAGTAGACCGAAGAAGCGCCCGCCCGAACGTGAAGGTAGAAGCGAAGTGACGCCGTGACGTGACAAGCGTGCACAGCGTAACAAGAAGCATGGTGGGTTCGAAGAGGCCGCGTCGATCCATCAGCAAAACGGCACTTGTCTTTTCTGGCTTTTTGATGCTTATCTAATTGGCTTCTATGACTAATACAACTTTTTTATGGCTTCTCAGGCTTAGTTAGCCGAATAAGCCATGTGCCCTTTTGCTGATGTCTGATCGGAGACTGTCACTTGCGAGAGTCGAAGAAGTTCTTACTAGAGTCCAACCTTGATCGTGACACGTGTTTCCGACTCTCGGGATTGCAATCTTGAGCCCGAAGATCTCGGTCATAGCAATGCCGCGGAATCTAACGGGGGTTCTTCTGACAAGCACATGCGCCAACGATTAGATAATGACGTTAGAAATAATGTGTAAAAATGCATTACATTGGCCTTTCTACCAGGCTGTTGGAGTCTTCTCTCGCACTGTACAGTATCAATTAGCGGGAAGACGATACTAATAGTCGACACATACTTCGAGTTCTTGCTTCAATCTCGCGAAAGCTTATTGATAGGCAACGCCAGGAGTCATTCGGACTTAACCCAGCCACTAACACTTGGAAAGCTTCAGCAAATTACCTGGCCCTTTGAGAAACCAAGTAAGTAGTTGGAAGTGAGTCCAATGAAGGCGTTGGACAAAACTCACTGAACGACAATGCCTTGGAATCTGTCGTGGAATTCAGGCTCCCGTGAAGGACTGAGGCGTTCGTAAGGACCACCGATACGATGAATGTTATCTGCAGTAGTTGTCAGACATGTTCGTGGACGAAACTCATGCTGGAGTGAGTAAGGGAAGGTTTTCCTGAGGGGGCCTGAGAGAGGGGAAAGGCCCAAGGAGACTTGTAGCCTTTATACATGACGAACCACACATTTGGATGTGATGATCACGAACGACTAGTGGATGATATGAACTGTAACATACTAGCGGAAACAACAACTCGTTTGGAACGAGTTTCCATAACTCACACAAACAACGTGCCAACACCGTTTCAACCGTGTTTTTTTCTATGCTTCTGATAAATACTATGCATTGCATTCACCACGCGTCGTTCTGGCAGTGAGTTATATCTGTCTCCTCTCGCATTAGGCTTACCTTTTCTGAATTTGGTGGTGATTTTGATTTGTCACTAGTCCCGTTCAGTTTCGGGGGAGCCTTGGGTACACCATCGAGGTACTTGCTTCCTAAACGTTTCATGTCCTGGCGTATGTGGTGAACGAATGATAACGGACGTAAAGTTCAGCCTGTATCAGCACACAGATGGCATGTTTCGCATTCTATAACATTGAAATGACGAGGCTGAAGGAGAGAGCATGCTGATGGGCGCAGCGGCCAGGGCCTCAGAACGTTCAGGAGGCGTTTACTATGAGTGTTCCTTCGAAACCTCAGGCCGACCGCAGTGTATCGTTTCGAGTCGTTATAATGAATCTGCTTTAGATCGTGGGATCTATTATAGTAGGCTGTGGGTTCCGCATCGATTTTACAACTGGAGGAACGGTCCAAACCGTAACCACCAAAAATAGGCAGTAAGAACAAAGAAGGATTTGTACCCCGACTTGGAGACTTCCATAAAATCATGAAACTGATGCCTGCATCGGAGCCTCCACGTTGAACGTTTGAACTCCTATATCCAGCCTGAGATTTCAGTTTCACAATTTGGACCCCATTGTACATTGGTGGCATGCAAAAAGACGATAAGGAGGCAGGTCTAAACCCATTAATGGTTATCTCGCCATAACTCATCATGGTTTCGAAACTTGATAGAAGCGACACGAGTCTTATTGTAGGTGGGCCTCATGTTTACAAGGTCAGAAATGTATCGCTTCTGATAAGGATTGCCTCATGGACCTTAGCTAAAATAAGTATGAGCTTTACAGCGCTAGCATTATTCCGAACCTCCATACGCCAAAGTTGTTCGACATGGGGCTCCCTCAACACCTGCCTAAACGCTCTTGCAGGCGCGAACTTAATGCGACTTTACCTGCAAACGGGCCGTGTTGATGCTGGTCCAAACCCGAGTCATCGCGAGCAGCCCAGGCATGCGGAGGGACTTGTGCCCAAAGAGGAGACTAAGCCTAAAGCCCTCTGATGGGAACACGAGAGGCGGTGAGGGCGATTCCGTGGTTCAGGATCAGAGGGGAGAATCGGACCGCTACTAGAGTGAGCGCTGAGCAGAAGCGCAGACTCAGCCGCGCGTGACAAACGTGTACAGCGACCAGAGGTACAGTGGGTGGGTTCGGAGAGGCCGCGTCGATCGGCTGCGTCGCGAGAGAGTATCGAAGAAGTTCTTGATCGTCCGACGCACAAGATCTCGGGCATTGGACGGTTATAGCAACGTCGCGGAATCTAATAGCGCTGTCGCTTTGATAAGATCTGCGTCATTGGACGTATGCCAATAATAGCACAACGTCGTCGACTACAAATACATCCTTTGCTATACAGCGAAGCTGGATGCAGCATCCAGCCCTACCTCCGACTCATCGACGTCTCAATCCCGTCCCGCCACAACTCGGCAAATTGCTCAATATCCCTTCCATTACTCAGACTGAGTGCCTCGAAAGGGATCATATTGTGTTGATGTAGTGGAGCATTAGACGTAGCCGCAGGATGGCTTGGAGAATCGATCACTTTGAGTGCTGGTGAATAATCGATACCACCACAATCCCGTGTTCTCTCTTCGAGCAGATGAAGAAGCTCGTCATAGGAGAAGAGCAACGAGTCGGTTTTAGGGGCGTAAGGATTAAAATCAAGAATGTGCCCTCGAGACGTATCTCGCGTCAGCAGGACGTCAAAGACGTCTGTTTTTTTAAAGTGAGCCTTGAACGCCCGAGATGTGAATACTCGAGAAAAGACTTACAGTTTCCTTGGGACAATTCCCATTTTCCTTTCACATTTTCTTCCCATAATTGTTTGATTGTTTGAACCACGCGTTTGTTCATGTCGTTTTCGTTGAGGAACGGATAATAATTTGGGTCTCGCTGTGAAATGCCTGTGAAGAGAGGTTGGGCAAGCGATCCAATTTCTTGCAAAGTAGTCATCCCGCACCTAATAAATTTTCCTGCCTGACAAAACACCTAAACTCTCTACCTCGGTCGATAGGATACCATTTACGGAGTACCAGCTCCAGTTCGTATCCAATCGAGCTGAACGAACGCTCCTGCGAGGAGGAAACTGTAGAAGGGAGTTCACAGTGTTCAAAAACAGTTTCAGGACTGAGATCATGGGATACGAAATCGGATGACTTCAACAAGAGATAGACTTCAGCAGGGCTCGTACACTTCAAAGGCGACGACGACGGTAGAACCCATGCGGCATCCTACAACAAACGAATGAGGCTTCGCTTCCGAAGATTCAAAAAAAATGGCGAAAAAAAATAACAATCGCTTACTCTGGGAGACGAGAAATTGAGCTTTGGAAAAACCGCGCCATAGTCTGAGATGGCTTTTCGTATTTGGACATCTAGTTCGGGGAAGGCGTATTCGCGATGGCCGTAGTCGCCAAGGTCATCGTCGGTGCCATCATCTGACTCGCTTTCTGCATCATGTTCGTCGTCGGACAGCGTGCTTTCTGCGGGTCTGATACATATTCAAGTATCAACAATAGAAGGTTCAGAATAGCAGGTGAAGACAGACACATCTTCTGATCCCTGAGGAACAAAAACACCATCGGAGACGAGATAATCGCGGAAATTCTCGCCAAGAGGTCGAATCACAGTGGACTTGATGCTGATATGTGAAAACCGAGGATACCACGAAGAGAATTGGAAAGCAAGAACAGACTCCAGCGTCAGTGGAGGAAAGACAGTCGGTTGATGTACAGCGGTGGGCATTCAAGTGACTAGATAAGATGGCGGGCGCTTATTAGCAATGTCTTCCTTTTTTTGACTACTACTACAACTCGCGGCAAGCCTGACTCAGTCAGCACTTAGCTATGCCTCTCGATGGGCACTCTTATCTGGTCTCTCAAGGCTGGGGCGGAAAAGGCAAAGCTCTACGAGACGGAGCGATAAGCCGACCCCTCACAATCTCCCAGAAAAAAACTCTCGCAGGAATTGGAAAGGATCGAGACGAGGCCTTTCCCTTCTGGGATCAGTAAGTTCGTTATAAAAAAAAATACGCCCGTCGACCTCATGGAGTTCATCCGCATGTTTACAGTGTGTTCTCAGCCGCTGCCAATGCGATTCAGATCAAAGTACAAAACGACGATGACCACGATGACCACGACGATTCCGTATGTTAAACCAAACTTGACAATTTTCACTCAAGTATTGAGAAATAAAATCAGGATACCCCACAACCTTCAGGGTCGAATACGCCCCTAGATCTCACCGTGACAGGTATACTATCCAACCGACCACAGAAGACCGGAACTTTAGCTTTATCGAAGCTTGCCACGCCGCAGACCAACGCAGGGTTAAGCTTGATGGCTCTAGCCAAAAAGGATGCTGCTAGACGAGCACTTTATGCTCGATTTTTCCGCGGTCCTGTCTTAGGTCCCAATGACGAGGAAGTTCTAGAACCTCACACAGAATCAGTCAACCTAGAAGATGGAACTGTCCAAGTAGGCAGTACAGAGGACAGGAAAGAAGATAGACGGCAACGAAAGGAGAGGAAGAAATCGGACAAGGAAACCGAGGACAAGAAATGGAGGACGGCCATGAAATTGGCGCGTAAACTGGCCAGAGATAGATTGTCCAGAACTGTAGACGTGGTGGGGAACATTCCTGAAACGGGACTGGTCGAGGTAAAGATCAAACGAAAAAGGACGCCAAAAGAGGAACGAGGAATTTCTAGGAAAGAAGAAAATCGGTCCCCGGAAGAGCCTATGGTTCCGGTAACGATTACAAATGAAATTCGGACAGACAGAAAGCGGAAACAGGGAGGCATTCGCGAATTTGCGACGAAAAAGAAACGGAAAGCGCATGGCAAACTGAAAACATAGTTCATTGTACATTTTATCATATAGATTACACAAAATGTTTGATTTTGTCTGAACTAACATCCACTTGTGTAGTTCACAAAAAACACATCTGTGAATAGGGTTGAAAAAGAGTAGAGGTTCCTGACACGGAGCATATATGCCATTGATGAAAGTATAGAAAGCAGACAATGGACAGTGTAAAACAAGATCAAAATCCAATGAACATTAATTATGCAACTAACGGAAAGATTCAACGAGTACTTCTCCAAGCGCTTTGCAAGGTGATGCGCCGAGCCTAATCATTCTCTCAGTATTATAATAAAAATCAGATTGATGAAACAGATACCTGATCTAGAGTAATGGACCCTTCCTTCAATTCAACCTTTTGTTTTCCTGAAAAGGTAGATGAGTCGTCGTCTTCGTCCTCGTCGTCGAAGATGCCCCTGGCGGTGCCTCCATTCCTTATCGTTCCGAATGCAGCCTTACCCCCAGCTAACGAGAAGGGGGTAGACTGTACAGCAGTACCAAAAACACTCGCCGTAGTAGGCGCGCCAAATGCAGCAAAATCGGTAACAACCTTGCGTGGTGGGGAATTTGTTGGTGTCGGGATGCCAGCCGACGGGTATAAGGTTGAAGAAGATGGAGCGCCAAATCTCCTGCTTTCGGACGGACGTGGATGTATAGAAGGATAGACTGATGCTAATGTGTTGGAATGTTAAACAATTGATGATACAAATAACTTACTGGATGAGTGCCTTGAAGCCGCATTTTTGGCCTGAAGGTATTTATCAGTGAAACGTGTACCAGGGACCTGGGAAGTCTGTAGTCAGCACTAGCCATGGGAAATGAAATTCCGGCACATACTCGTCGTAGTTGCGGCCTAGCATCATGAAGCGATGGCGCACTCATGTATACACCGACGTTGTGCGTCCCCTCCTCTGACTCCCTGTAAATACTTTCTATCACAACCTTCTTTGTGCTTTCGTTCCGCAATAGCAGCCTCTCGTGGAGCTCTCGCGCGACATCATCCACACTCTCATTGTTACCAAGGATCCGCTGTGCAACAGCTTGTCCGACCTCTCTGACAAGTCGCTCCATGTCAAGGTTCTCAAGCACACTACCGACGATAGCATGTGTAAGAAGATCAGCAGTGGTGAGAGGCAACATGAGACCCGATGTAATGTTTGTGATTGCTTTGAAGAAGTCCGTCGCAAACTAAGAAGAAGTCAAAGGAGTATAAGAACAAAATGCAAATTAAGTTACCGAATAGCCACTCAATGCTGGCTCACAAGCAACGAAAAACTGTAAATGAAGTCAAGACTAATAGACATCGCGATGGCTAAAAACGACTGCTCACCAAAGTGATACCCTTACTTGCCATTGCCCGTGCAATCTGCAACGGATCATTTCCGTCAGGGGACCCCTCCTCAAAGCCTACCAACTTATGTCACCTCCTATCATTTCACAGGCAACGAATGATACTCACCATCACCAAACTCCCCAATCCCATGTGGAGGCGCATCCGCAATCAAGACAATCATCTTGCTGGCAAACTCTCTCCAGTCCATATTCAAGGCCTCCGCCATAGCAGCGGTCACCGCCTCCGGTCCATCACCTCCTCCCGAGGCATACAAACTAGAGAGATCTGTGTGCACTTTGCTGATATTGGATGAAAATCCAAAATTTTTGACAATGTAAGAATGATCTTGTGGTGGATGGTCACGGTATGCGACCAATCCGATTCGCAAATCTTCTGGTGATTGGAGTCTGCCTGATTCGAAAATATGCGCGCATATGGCTTCGATATTCTTTGTAGCTGATTGAATATAGCTGCCTTGACTCCCAGTACAATCTTGAATGAAAACGAGATCTCTGGATATCGTTCAATACAGTTGTGGGATGAACTCTCTAGGAAACTCACAACATCTTCTTCCCTTCAGGATTTCCATTAGTTGGCACGCGGTGAGGATGTTCTTGCTTGACGTAAGACTGCACAGGGGCAGAAGATGCCCCAAAATCGAATTCCATGTCTTCATCCATCATAAGGAAGCTTCGTTTAGCTATGATCTGAGGAAGATTTCAGGGGATAGTTCAGAAGTAAACGTTTGTAGAAAGTTTTGCTGCTGAAATCCGATATTCCAAAGAGTTTGAGGCGATTAGATCTCGATGGATGATACACAACCAGGATGTTCAAGTCAAACAGAAAGATAAATTCTGTAGCAAAGTGCAGGACTCGGCGAGGCCTGCCACAACCTTTTTTGGCACAACACATACTCATGTCACACCTATGTCACAAGAGCCCCGCACACTTCTCCGAAGTCCGTCATATAATATTAGATGCTTTACGTGCTGTACCATCTATAATTCCCGTCTACCTAGTAACCAAGACGCCCATTGTCCCCATGGTCCGAGCACACCGTTAGGTCTCATTAGTGTGCGATATCCAAACACTAATCCCGTAGACAACCCTGCCACAATCACAGACACAGACACATACCTTCTCAACCAGGCTCCCGAGGACAATGCACGCTCTGCACCTCCTGGTATTGCCGAGTTGCTGTGAAAATTGTCAGATGGGCGTGGAGTACATAAGAGGATGCTCACGGAGTCATAGCAATACTACAGATGACGTGAAAAACGTCTGCTGTTTGCCCGGTTTTGACACTTACGGCCACAGGTACTCGAAGGCTAAGTCTCCTGCAATAAACATCTGGTTGCACTTCATGTCTCTGAGAAGACACATCAGGGGATTATTATGTTCACTGATTAGGATGTTAGCCAACCTGTTGAGCAAGGTCCAAGTCAGACTTCGTAGCGACGAACAAAGTCGGTATATGATCCAGACTATATTGTTGCTGTCCATTCATGTAAACGCAAGCAATATCCAAAATAACAACTAGGACGCACCCGTAGATTGCTGATATACGAAAATGAATTGGTGTCACTTGAGTCATGAACATAAACAATAACATCCGCTAGATCCGTCTTTTTCGGATTTCGTAATGCCTCGGCCTCGTACGTAGACCCGAATTCTTGCAACTGAAAAAAGTAGGATCATGAGGACGAGGGACATGTTTGTAAACTCACGACAAGATATTTCTCTGAACCGTCAATGTCAACTGAATTCACGACACTGATCGGCTTCTTCGTAGGTTCATACACGCCTGTATACTCCTTCTCTGCAAAGGTGCGTAGAAGCGAGGTCTTGCCTGAACCTGCAGCACCGCAGACGTAGCACAAGAAAACATTTCGTGTTGATTTTCCTTTACGGCGGTCCATCTTTCGAGGGCGCGTTACTTGCAGAGCGGTAGTTGTATGTTCATCCGGATATCCTAGATATGCCAGATATGCAAGCGTTGTCTTGTGATCCAGTAAGGTCGTCATGCTGCAAGCTAATATAAGCTCCCAATCGTTCAAAAAAGAGTCATTCACTCGCCTCCATTGCGCTAGCCAACCCTGTAAGGTTACAGCACCAGTATCATCAGAAATAGTCGTGTCTGGGAATTTTTGTGATGCCCATGGATTTCCCGGTGATGTACTAAATAAGTCGTCTAATTCGGCAGTGTTCAATGAACCGTCTTGATCCTGGTAAGGATTAAAATTGTAGTTGTGGACAGTTCATCACTACGGGCAACTGACTTTGTCAAATATTTCGAATATTTCCGTAAAAAACTGGTAACCCAGATGACTCAATTCAACGGAGCAATCGTAAGGGACGTCGAATCTGCGTGCTATTATGAGCCAAGTCCAATTGATATTCTTGACAAGACTCACTTTGGTGATAAGAAGGCTTCAGTCAGTTTTAGATCTTCTCCATATCCGAATCTTCTCAGAATTGTCCACGTGGTCTCCAGTCTGCCACGCTGAATGAAGATCGTTTGGAGGTAAAGAAATCCTTCTTCGGTAAGTCCTTCGTCCTTGACCATTCCATCAGCATGCTCCCGGACCATTTCCTTAATGCCTTCAAGCTCTTGGGTTTGCAATGGAGTATCGAAGCATTTACTCTACCAAGCTTTCAGTGAGCAGAAGATAAAATTACTGGAAGTTTGGAAGTCAACACACTTGAAAGTCGTTTAGCTCGGAGGAATCTAGCAAACCGTCCTTGTTCTTATCGCACACTTTAAAAATACGTTTCAAAGCGTTTACACAAGCAGGCTTCAAAACCTAGAACGAGCATCGTGAGGGTGGTAAGAATGTGATTTGAAAAAAGACGAACATGATCCCTGGAGTCATACAGAGGTGCAGTTGGATGAAGAACGGCCTTCTGAGCGAAATAAAAAACTTCAGACACATTTAATGACAATTTTGCCGAGCATTCAACACAAGTTTCAACTTCCTAAGCATTTGACCAGTCAGAATCAAGTTGGAAAACCAACAATGTATAGCCCAAGCACCTTGAACTCGTTCATGATTGGCACGATTTCGTCCTCCAACGCTTCATTCGTAACCTCGCCGCCCCGGAGGTCGATTTTGTTGCCTACCAAGATAACAGGGACGTTGACACCCAATTGTCTGAAGTAGGGAAGCCAGTAAGTAGGAATTCGGTCGAAGGAGTTCGGGTTGTCGATTGAATAGACAATACAGATCACATGAGCTTTGCGGATTTCAGCTTCTAGATGTTGTTGATCCTGAGGGCCACCTACACAGAATACGAAATGAGCAAAGCGTGCGCGCTGGACGGGGAACTTACAGCCGGAATCCACGATATATGTCGTCACATTCTCTGGAGTGACTTCGGGGGGGATGGTCACCTCAGGAACGATATGCTGTACCTGAATTGAACGGTAAGCAACGAGGATCATAATCCCATACTATTTCTCACTTGAGCGACAAAAGACTCCTTAATGAGAGACGTGACAATTGTGCTCTTGCCAACGCCCTCTGTCAGCCCATTAGTGTCCATCTGTAGTAAGAAGTAGAATAATGCTCACCATCGCCCACCAATAATATCCGGACATCTCTGCGCATGTCCCGCTAGCAGTAAGGTTTGAGCAAATAGCTGTAAACGCGACTGGAAATATTGGAAGCTTTAGAGCGAAAGCTTGGAAAGCTTGACTCTCCGGGTGTTCCGCGCCTACGTCCACGTGGCATCGCTTGGCCGACGACTCGGACGACACGACAAGAACATCCAGAAAGATTCCTTGCTTCTTCTGAGTTGGCCTACTCGACCCTACTAGAATTTGAATGGTCGCCCGAGCTCCGTGAAAGCATCGGCTATCAGCCATCCTATGCAATAATCCCGAGTCATATTGACTATCCTGAGTCACAGTATTGACAGGCTGCTTATCGTATAAAGCACTTTCCACTTCTCCAAAGCCGCCAACTCCATATGCTAACTAAGCCCTTTCACATTACGCAGAATGACTATCCCAATCGTTCCTACTCTCTCTATACTACCTACAGACATCCTTGTTGTTGTGTTCGAACTTCTAAGCGTCGAAGACTTGTACGCACTAGCGCTGGCTTGCAGATACCTTCACTTTGCAGTAAGTTTTACGATAGTTCGATTATATAATTCGCAATGACGAGCGCTCGTCCAGGTCCACAATCTAGGATGGACTACGTACATGCTCGCCAATCCTCGATTCGCTCCAAGCATTGTAAATGTCTTATCAATGTGGGACGCACATTCCCAAGTCCGTTATCATGCTTTATCAGATGAGGCTTGGTCAAACGAAGAGTTTGTTGCACGACCAATACCTCCACCATGGAGAGGACAGTTACAACCTTTACTTGCAATCTCCACTACTCGTCTCGTTGTTGCTGCAGGCCACGTGCTGTATTCCTACGTCTTTGCCCATCCATTTTCACTCGGTGGATCCCCACGTATCCAATTTGAAGCCTCGTATACTCTACACCAATTCCATGAAGGCAGGAAAGACGTCACCGGTCTGGCATTTGCTGCTGATGGCGGTCTTGGTCGAACATTATACGTCGGTTTTAGAGACGGTAGTATCGAACGGGTCATCTTACCGTTGTCTCCACCAAGCTTCGATGCGCCTTTCGGCGTTGAGGTACCAAATACGAACAAAGTTGTATACGATATTCACGGAGGAGACTTGATTCAGAGTCTTTCTTCTCAGGGCGATCTCCTTCTGTCTTTATCGCTCAACGGTTCGGCCGTGATTTCAAACGTTTCCAACCCCGAAACTCCCTCTTCACATGCCATAGAACTTCAAACACGGGGTTGGTCCACATATCTCTCCACTAAATCTCGAGTGCCATATGCGGCGTTCGGCACTTCATCCATTATGCCTCTTTGTATATACAACATCAACAATTCTCATCTGTCGCCCATACCCTCAGCTATCCTGGGACAGAGGGACATTATGCGGACAACCTCCAAGCCAACTGCCGTATACGGAATATGCGGGTCCCCTCCTTCAGCTCACTGGGGATCAGACCAGGTCGTTGTGTCCGGTTGGTACGACGGAGTGGTTCGGGTGCACGACTTACGCTCCTCTTCGAGGGCGATTGAGACTCCTGAGACACTCTCGTCTCCATCTCCTGCACCTCTCCTTCCTGTGATGGCATTTCATGATCCATGGTCATACGAGCCCATATACACAGTCGCAAGCGGAGGAGGTTCCTCAAATCATATTGCCGCAGGTTCTGCTCGCCATAGCGTTGTTTCATTCTGGGATGTGCGCTATCCGACTAGAGGATGGAGCGTTCATGCGCCCGGCAACGATCCGTCCCCCGTCTATTCTATTATTTTAGAAAGTTCGCGTTTGTTTGGGGCGACACAGAGCCGCCCGTTTGTTTATGATTTTGGTCCGGGCGTAACAGAGGATACTTATCCTGCTTTGCCCATTCGTCTCACTCGTGATCGACGGTTGAAGTATAAGCCGGATAAGCATGGCTTCCATGTAACAAAGTACAGTCATAAGCGAAGTAGCCATAGACCGAAGACGATTGTATAATCGATGATACATTGTATGGAATTGTTATCTTATTACGCAATTGAATGCATCACTGAAATCTTGTTTGACAGAAACTACGTAAAGCCTTTGCAGAACAAGGACAAATAACTTCAGCCACAACGTTATCTTGATCTTATCTCGCGCGCCAGCCTGAGCTTTTCTGCCAGTGCCGGCCTGTTGAGCAAAACGACTGGCCACAACCACATTTCCTACTAGACCACTCGAATGCGCCCGCGGGGTTCGGATTCTGGACATGGAACTCAAAATACCCAAACTGACGATTTTTGGCCGTTCGGTTCTGTTAATCACCTGCGAACTGGTCGCGAACGCCGTGATGTGGATAGTCAGCGGTTTGCTGTTTGGAAGGGACCCTGGGATGAGGTCGATCTTGAACTTGGCTTTGCTAGCCTGGGTAAATTTGTGATTTTGCGCGCGCCCATCACTTTCTAGCTGATCAGTCGAGTATATTACTATAGACGTTGGGCTTGAGACATGGTCAGTTGGCCTTGATTCGGGTTGTAGAGACTTTTCACCGACATTTTATATACAAAGCCCTAGACGCCGATCACATTAGGTATTCATTATTTATCCTGTGATGCCGGTAAGTAAACCTGCTCCTGATTATCAGTCGTAGCTGCTTATACTGTCCTTAGCAGTTGATAATTCTGTGGCTATTGATAGTGCGATAGATAACGCAACTAGAGGGCTCATCAATACGGGTAACCTTTCAGTGACTTGCGGGCTTTTCTTCTCGCTAGGTCATAGCACGGTCGTGGTTGTTGTAGTGAGCCCTCGTCTTCTCTGTTGGTTTTTCGAGGCCGTTTTTACATGCACCACAGAACATAGCCATAGCAATCAGTACGAACGTCTACGACAAGCTGGACCATGTCGGAAAAGTTGGAGCGATTGTTGGCACGCTACGTGTTCTTGTGGTTCTGGAAACATACTGAGTTACAGATACAGGAGCTGCTGTGAGCGGAACATTCTTGTTCGTGGTGGGTTTGGCAAACTCGATTATATTGTGGAGGATCATAAAGAGCCGTCGACGAGTATGACCATTTCCCAGCCGTCTCGTGAGTCTTATCAGACATTAATCATTCTGTAGGCAAAAAAAAGACAACACGAAATGGATCGAGAAGAGGCTTCACCAAGCGAAGCTGAAGACGACGACACGGCGAATAGACGTAACAGAACGTTGATGATGAGGATCATCGGACCTGTGATCACTTTTGTTGATCGGCCGTGGAAGGCAGGTTTGGTCCAAGGCAACAGACGACGAGTCTCGACTGATAACCTACGATCATCAGATGTATCCAGTGGGATTCCTGTTTGGTCTCAGTAAGCTCGTGTGACTTCAAATTCGGAACTGACCGAAATTTATCCCCGCCCGAAATCAGGCTTTGACACTGCATCTTCGATTGCTATTTTGGCGATATCCGCGATTGCAAAAAGAGACTCTAATGGGAAGGGAATCCCTCCAGCGGACGTCATTGTCTTGCCTGTGAGACCTCTCAGCTTTTCAACGGCAGTAGTAACTCATATGGCCTAGTTACTTTTCACTGCGGGTATGACGCTGATAGATTCTGTAGACTCCATCTTGATGCTATATTCGTATACCGCTTTTCCTGAGGGCTCGTTTACCTTGTTCGAAAAGAGAACACCGGAAGTCAATCAAGAAGAGGACGAACTTCCAATTGCATCTGGTTCAGCGATAACGGAACCTCCAGTGGTGAAGACCGACGTGCGAGAAACTGAAGACAATACTAATAACGCAACTACAAGGGTTGCGTTGCAAGTAAAGCAGAATGCTATGTCGGGCCTGAGTATCATTTTAACGCTAATGAGCATATTAGTGGCGTTCAGGTGAGTGATGTGTTTCAGCTCATCCGATTTGTATGCGTTAGAATGTTGATGGTGATAAATGAAATGGAAAGCATCTCGCTGATTACAATAATGGGGCTGATCGGCGACAACTGTACGCAATGCAAAAAAGCAGCTGAGGCGCCTGACGGGGGCGGGATAGCTGGGAGGTGGTGGCGAGGGTGGGCAAGAGCAAACACGAATTCGGGGTACATCGGAGCCGCGATCGTAGGAGGGTTTGTCGCGGTTGTTTGTGTGTGGTATGGAGCCAAATGGTTGAGCCGAATAGCGCACAGACGGGAACAAGAAAGAGCCGGAGAGGATTAACCTGATTGAGAGCAGGACTGTATGTAGACCAAGAGTAAGCGGCGAGCGTTACCCGCAAGGAGCATTGTTGTTAGCGGCAATTGTGCGAGAAGATTGATGAATTGGTGTATTGACGAGCGGGTGATGTTGAGAACCCGCAGATTGTTGTTGTTGGCGACCGCATCAGAGAAAATCACAGGGCGGCAGTGACCGGAGGAGGTGGTGATTCGGTCATCAATTTGAGCTTGTTTGTTTCTGGTTGCTTCTCGCGCTCTCTTCCCTTCATCGACGCGATATCCGTCTCTGGTCTCACTCGTTCCAGACCTCCTCCTCTTCCTCCTCCCTCCCTCTTTTTCACGCCTCATTTCACGATCACCCCCCCTCCCGCGAGGTGTCCGCGTCTTCGATACATTCTCCCTTCGAAGCACCCAGTCGGTCGTTGTCACCGATCGACATCTTTCGTTTGACTCTCACCTCTTGTATTCCTAGGCTGTGCAGTCCATCCAGTTCATTCACTTCGCTTCACCATTTCGATCTTGTAACCCCTTGTTTCTTATTACTGCTTCCAAACATATCTGGTTTTGTACATCTGTTTCCAACCCACTCATATATCTACTCGCCGTGGAATCTACGGTTCCTTGAAGGCACGTTCTTTATACACACAATCATCGGATTCTTCTTATATCGTCTATATCCACTAAATTAGGCTTGCGCCCTGCTAGCCAAACTATTACTGATATTCGCCCTTGCACATAATTTCCTACCGCACGTCCACCACTATGAAGAGTATGCGTCTCAAGATCGATACCTCGTCTGCTGGTCAAGACTCTCGGCGCAATGGCAGCCTTATGTCTGCTTCTGCAAAAAATACATCCCCTCACGCGACCCGTTCTCGTGTCATTTCTCCAGCATCCTCGTCCTCCTCGCTATCAATTACTTCTCCTGCGCTTTCCTCTGCTAATGCCTCATCCTCCTCTGTCAACGTCATCCCAGACGTGCGATCAAATTCATCTGCTTCCACGCAGACCGCTCAGGGAAATGTCCCCTCACGCTGGAGTCCTACTCCTTCTATAACAAACGAGCAAGACGAGACAGAGCCAGACTTCGTTTTGGCTATGCACGATTTTGTTCCACAACACAGAAACGCCACTTGTCTGGCTTTCCAGGCTGGTCAAATCATACGCGTCCTCAATCGTGACTCCAGCGGTTGGTGGGACGGCGAAGTAGATGGCCGAAGAGGCTGGTTCCCGAGCAATTACGTTACTGTAGCAGCCAATCTATTGACGGAAGAGGAATTACCTAAACCATCGGTCGGTTCCAAAATTTTCTTCAGTTGCTATCCATCCCAACACTCCGTTGATTTTTCTTTAGACTTTTAGACCAGGGCATATGCATTCTGTGTCTGCCATGTCTGTAACTTCATGGACTAGCGTCACATCGCCCAGACATGGCTCATTTACCAGGAGTAATCATCGACCGTCAATGTCTGATTCTCTCAGTCATGACCTTGATTCATACTGTCCTGTCCCAATGGTTCCCCTTTTACATGGTCTATCGCTCCTTCAAAATGCTGTTCGATCGAATCGGATACCACACTTCCAGCCCGCCACCGCTTGTATAATTTCCTGCGTTCGTTCAATATTAACATCGACCGGATGTTTGTCGCGAGACGCCATCCTTCTACGACAATTTGACATTCTTTCTCAAGAGCGAAAGCGTATATTGTCAGACCTTGCTGCGCTTGTCTCGCAAGCTAAAAAGGCTTCAGAAGACTCGGATGATGACGATCAGAGGGAAATCGAAGTTGAAACGATGTTAAGGTTAGGAGGTCAGGTTTTTGCCCACGTGAGGAAATTTTTAGCTGTCGCCGTACAATGTGGAATCGGAGTACCCGATGAGAATATTTCTGCGGGATCAGGGATGAGCTCTATTGGTAGAAAAAACGGGGACGATACTTTGATAAAGGATGAAGAGGAGGATGATGAGGATGAGGATGAGGATGATGAACATACTTGCAAGCGGAAAAGCCTTGTCGCCGTCCGAACCACGAACGGAATCGTTCATCGACCAGTTTTACCATCTCGACACACAGAGCCTACCACCATCCTTCGACCTGCTATGCGGGCGAAGAGTATGGGTGACTTGCGTAGCCAGAGATCGCGCTTGAGCAGCAGGCCCAGCCCTCCCATGCCAAATGTGGCAACACAAGCAGCTGCGCTCAAAAAACACGAGACGTCCCCTTCTATTCTTCGAAGATCCCAGCCGCTGACAAATGGACATAAGGGCGGATTGTCGATTAGTAGTGTGTCTTCGTCCTCGTCTTTCGACTCATTCGAGTCGGTAAGGACTCCAGGTACCCCTAAATTCCCAAATGGACCATGTAGTGTTGCAGAAGTGATGGAAGCGCTTCGCCACACACACGATCAATATCTGTCCACGATCGCTGCATTTATCGGTC
This sequence comes from Sarcodon aspratus, assembly GCA_003313825.1. Lineage (NCBI taxonomy): Eukaryota > Fungi > Basidiomycota > Agaricomycetes > Thelephorales > Thelephoraceae > Sarcodon > Sarcodon aspratus. The sequence goes on from QLOR01001752.1 coordinate 16,610, forward strand.
ACGCACATTCACATTCAAGGACTTCGCATGCATCCAGCACGGGTCACATGTTTGAGCTGGTGAAAGAAGTCGTGGAGATGGTTTGTAAATTGTTGACAATCGTCGACGCCGTGATGAAACATCCTGACATCCCGCCTCACAAAGTGGCAAATCTGAAAACAGCTAAGCAGGGCTTGTACAATGTTACGAGTTCGTTGGCAGAGTCTGTCAGAGTTTTGACGAGCGGCAACACACCGGAAGAGAAAACGGAGGAGCAGGAGAGGGTAGAGCTGTTGAGATCCGCAACCAATGCACTAAAAGCTGGAGGAGATTGTGTTAACGAGGTTAAGAAATGCCTGACTTGGTCAGTCGGAGACAAGCCGATCGTGATCAGATTACCAGAACACATTGAGACAGGAGCTGAGGTCTTCACCCCGAGAAAATTTGGTGGCGGTCGTACGGGAGATGCTGTCATTGCGAAGGCGAAGAGTTTGAACGGGTTAGGAACTCAGTACGAAGCGCTTGAGTTGGAAGACGATCCGACCATTCAGACCCAAAAAATCCCTTCGCCGCCTCCACCTCCAAGCAAAAATCATCAATCGCCTGTTGGAAGCCCTGTTACGCCGAAACATCCTCCCTCGTCTACAGACGGGAGGGGGAGTTCTTGTTCAACGCACTCGAAGCTTGAGAACAAACCATTACCTCCCTTGGTCATCAATTCAGATCCTGTTCCGCACGATCTGCCATCGCCTGTATCCTTTGCTCGCACCGATGACGATGGGACTACATGGGAAGGAAGTCAGCGTACCGGACGTCCCTCTGAAGACAAAATGTCCCAGCGAAGTGTGCTCCATACCCCAAGTCTCATGTCGACTTCACAAGATATGCTATCGCATAATTATGCTGCTGAAGACGTAGCGTACAACAAAGATGGTGTTCTAGTTGGCGCAACTTTGGACTGTCTGGTGGAGAAGATGACCCCACATGACAATATCGTAGATCCTGCTTTCTCCGCAGTATTTTTCCTTACCTTCCGGATGTTTGCCTCAGCTCAGGATCTTGTCGAGGCCATCATTGCTCGGTACAATCTTGAGCCGCCTCCAGGGTTAACGGAAGAAGATTTGTACGTTTGGCAACAGAGAAAAGGGGTTCCTGTACGATTACGGGTTGCCAACTTCCTCAAGTTGTGGTTAGAGACGTACTGGAGGTCTGCTACTGACGATATCGCACTTGGATCGCTGATGGCTTTTACGAGAGATGCGTTGGCTACAATGTTCCCGCATCCATCGCAGCGACTAATGGAGTTGATCATCTTACGAAGCCAGCAGACGGACACCATCGTTAGTGCCAGAAGCGAACGGGTCAAAGATCCTGGGATGCCTCTTAACCCACCTTCAGCCTCTGTGTCCGGATCAGTTACCGATATTCCCCGGCCCATCATGACAAAGACCCTGCTTGGTTCCCTGAGGACTCGTGGTTTCAGCGTGATCTCTATTTTAGATTTTGATGCACTGGAGCTAGCAAGACAGATGACCATCATGGAGTCTAGACTCTACTGCGCCATCACAGCCGAGGAAGTCCTAGAGACTGGAAAGGAAGGTCCACGCGATGCTCCTGTTTTGAATGTCAATGTTAAAGCAGTGACGACATTAAGCACCGTCATAACTGGCTGGGTCGCGGAAAGTATCTTGAACGAAGCCGACGCAAAGAAGAGGACGTTGCTTGTCAAATTCTTCATTAAACTTTCAGATGTGTGTCTCTTCATCCAGTTCCGTATATGTGCTATACTGACTTGGTGGTCGTCTCAAGCGCTGCAACTCACTGAATAATTTCAGCACCTCACGAGCGATTCTGGCCGCATTGGATTCCTCTACTATCTCGAGGCTGCATCAAACATGGATGGTGAGTATCTTGCGCTCTTAATGCGTCGCATTCTCACGTTAACTGCTGCATGTCAGGGTTTGTCTCAGAAATACAAGGCACAACTGGAAGTGTTAAGAAAGCTCGCCGATCATGCGCGTAACTACAGCGAATACAGGGGGCGGTTGAGAAATACCAGCCCTCCTGCTGTTCCTTTCTTAGGTACGTTTTTCGAGGCTTGTCCAACAACTACATAATCTGATTGCTCTTTAGGTCTATACTTGACGGATGTAACGTTTTGCCGAGAAGGGAACCCATCACACAGAGCATCTCCTCTCGCGCCAGAGAGAAAGTTAATCAACTTTAACAAGTATCACAAACTGGCGAGAATCGTGCAGGGTGGGTGGGCTCGAACATGCAAAGGCAATGATTACACTAACACTTGTGAATGCCAGATATGCAGCGGTTTCAGATATCCTATAACTTCAAGGAGATCCCTGAAGTTCAAGACTACCTTCATTTCGTATTCGAGAAATCTAAGCGGCAGGGTGATATCCAGGACCTTTATCGGAGAAGGCAAGTACATTGTACTGCATTGTTGGTGGATGACCTAACGCCGATTGTAGCCTTCTGATTGAGCCTAAGCAGCCTGCTGATTTGCCGCCTACAAATGACGTGAGTAAGCTTTTTGGCTGGGCCAGTCGCTCTTCAACGACAACGTCGACTCCCACATCTGCAACTTGATCCGAGCTATGGGTGTGCAATTCCGTTGGCTGTTATCTCCCATGACTCTCTTTCTGCCCTCAATGCAACCTTCACTTTTTTAATCTGGGACTTCCTTTGGAATCATATTTGACTACATATAATTTACCATCATCAACCCATATTATTTGCATCATTATTGACCAGCCTATTTTCGGCATTCGATATACATACTGAGCTATCGTCATTTATTTTGCTGTCTGTTTTGTTGTACGCCTCCAAGTGTTTTTTACCTACAGAGAATGCCGGAAGCTTCGTGATAGATCCATTGTTTAGCTGATAAACGTAAACTTTTTACCCTGTCAAACAAAACATTATCACTTCTTTATCGTCTCGTTTTACGTATCAAAAGGGTCGAAGACCGCGAATTTCAAATTACTATTAATATTGTATGATTATTACTAGGAGAAAGGATATGCAAGGAGAGCAAGAAGCAAAGGACACAACGATCCAAAGCCGAGAACGAGTAAGTGTAACAATGAAACCACAGATAAAGGAGAAAGACAACGACACCAACAACCGATGACCATATAAAACGCTTCAGCCAAAAAATATTTCTGCCCAGTTCTCCTCTGCGAGACGGAAAAAGGCGTCGTCGATGAGAGGGGGCGACTCGCCTTCCTGTGGCGGACTAGGCGATTCTTCTTCTCTCGCGACAGTTTCCTGAGCATAGGCATCGTCCTCGCCCATATGACAGGTTTTGATATGCCTGACGATTATGTCCCTGCGTCCGGTAACATCGTCACACGCTGGTTCCCCGCTCGGACACCGGTACTTGACGACGTCCAGGTGGGACGTGCCGATATGTCGCGTCAGGCTCCTGAACTGTATGGCGCGCGTGCTGCGACATCCGCCCCACCGGCAGTGCACCTTGACTGTCGATCTCGACTCGCCGTTACAGCCCAAGTTGTGGTCCTCGCGCAGGTGTCTGGACACCGCTGCCGTCGTGGGCTCGACGAGCGTCCCGCATGGCCTGCTGGCCCAGGTGTCGTGCCATTGACATGGCGTCATGTTCTCCACCCCTTCTACTGCTACAGGCTCAAATATTAACTCGCGTGCACGGACTAGGCGGTCCTCTGAGGTAGAAGGAGATCCCTCTATGGTGTCGAGCAGTCGTTTGGTTGGAACGCTCATCGTAGAGGAGGTCGTAGATTCTGGGCTTGAAATCGGTGGAGTGATGTACGCGTTCTCCGGCGAGTGATGTATCTGTGGTTGGACAGCCGATGCGAGTTGCGGAGGTGCAGGGTAGTAGGGATTCTGAACGGCCTGGGCGTACTGATATCCAAACGGTTGATATGCACCGGGCCCAATGGCTTGACCGTACGGGAACCGGAACCCTGGGGCTAATCCTTGCGGCGCATGGGGGTGGCCGTAGAGAGCGGGGGAGATCGTGCTCGCGTAATTCCCCATGATATTAGCCCGTTGAAGCATGTTCTGTTGGGGGACAGCATACGGTGCTGCACGCGCGCGGACAGGGAGTGGTCTTATTGGACGTGATTGGATATGTCCTGGAACCGGATGGACGAAGTATTGCGAATGCTGGGGCCCACCAAAACTCTGTGGCGGCAACGAACTAACGAACTTTGATGAATATGCGTACCGGATTTATGACAAATGAAATGAACACGAACGCGATGCTATTGACGAATCTCACGAGCTTGTCCACGTCTCCATTGAAACCGACGAGTAACCCATGAAGAATAACACTTGAAATAAGTGAGTCAACAATCTTCTATGTCAATCTATGTGAATTGAAACTTACTTGGAATTTGTATTAGGAGGAAGGGTTGAAAGGTATGCTATTGGGTCGAACGCAGGCGTTTGTTCAAAATTGTTTTGATGAAGCGGAGGCGACAGTGTTACTGAAGGTGCAGCAGGAGGATCCTCAACGGCTGGCGTTGTGGTTTCCGAGGAAGGGTAAGACGCGCCTGGTGTGAGTACGTCCTGCGCACTAGATGAACTTTCGGGTGCTGACGCTCGATTCATGCCCCTATAGAAGAGAATATTAGATGATATGGGGTCCATGTTGCGCGTCACGAACCCTTGCAAGAGCGAGAGAATCAAGGACAGTTGATACGGCGTATACCTGTATACACGGTGAGCCACCCGACTGCTATGAAGAACAGGACGGTACTTACTGTATAGTTGAGTCGCTGACGTTCAGAGAGTCGGATCGAATATCTGAGGAAGCCATTGGACAGTGTTGTGGGAGGGAGATCAGGGTCAATCGTTACAAGTAAGAGAGAGGATCAGGCACTGGACATTTATGTATCCCAATCTGCCACACTCGTGCCGTTGACCACAGTTTAAACATTGTTCTTACGGCTTTGCTGGCCACCTTCAAAGCATCGGCAAGGATCCAAGCAACGGAAAATAAAGAACACCAGAGTCAAGGCAAGCCTTGGGTTAGAAGGAGCGCATCTTCACTTGAGAACAGAGCGCCGTTCGTTAATCGTTAATCGAAATTGCCACATATATGTAGCAAAAGTGATCGTACTGTGGACGTATCGATCGTGTGAAACTTGGTCAAAGCACTGCTACTCGCGATTCGGAAGGGTGACGTATTCGGTTGCACTGCTTCCATGCATCGAGGAAGAACGTCCTTGCAAGATCCTTCTATAATTTGAGCATTTGGACGTACTGCCTTGAACATCGTATAGGTCGCGACAAGCATCAATCAATGCTGGATGACAGCGTAGCCCTCTTTTTCCTCACCAAATGCAATCCTCAATCCTGCCCACACACAATCAATCAAGGCGGCCCCATTTGCCACACCAAAAACTAGAGTTGATGCATAAAAAAAGTTGGCGTTTCCGGTACCCTGTGAGAGCCATAGGTGATTAAACAGCGGGAGTAGGAGCGATGCATGGAGGTGGAGAAGCGTTGTAACAATCGGATAGCGCAAATCTGAAAGAGATTACGTGAGAAATATCCTGAATGGGTCTTGGAGGACTTACAGGGGAATGTCTCCGGGAAAATAGCGATCATGGTTAAAAACAGCCCGGGATCTGAAAGCGTAGGATAAGCTTTAAACATTGCGAGGACGCCTGTGAGAATAAATGCTGCATAGAGAGGGTCGTGTCTAAGGTGTAAGTTGAAAATCAAGTTCGGATATATTGTTTTAAGAATCCTAGCACTTACTGAAATTTGATGCAGATAGGGAGAACGTAAATGACTAGGTGGGCCTGAGGAAAATGTCAGATGAAGCTCGTATAAGTACCGAATTAAATACCGAGAACGCCATTAGGAAGAAGGGTCGAAAATGATCGAACATTTCTGTAAAGAAATACCACCACAAGCCCGCATTAGGAGTCAAGTCGGGAAGGAGGAGCCTATTACTGATTTAAGAGCGAATCGTGATAACAAAATGTGAATCACGTACTCGACACCCCAAGTTCGACTCATCCATGTTGTTCCACCGGAGATCATGCTTGATACTAGACACAAAATAAAAAAATAACCGATAAATTCAACTAACAAGGACATCGTCTTGCACATGTTCAATGAATGGGGCCTAGGTGAGGCCAGTCGTGAAATGGGTTGGTCCATGAGCAATAAAATTAGTGGAGCCAAAAGAAGTATCGACGACACTGAGAAATGAACCAAGAACGCGAGACACAGAAGAGCAGGTGATGCTTGGCCTAATCTCTTCGACATCAGCTCAGTTGTTATGAGCAAATCCTAGAAAATTACCTTGAGACGCAAACATCATCGCTAAAACGTGAAACATATTTGATATCGAAGAGGTTGAAAAGGCGAGCGAGGGCAGAAATAGGTATGGGTTTAAAAGATAGCTGCAAACTTGTTTGTCAGTCACCAGCTGTCGTAAAACTGCCGTTCGCACTCACAATGTAACCACCATCGCATCCCTCCATCCATTTTGAACGCAACTTCGGGCCCGCCATGTTTTTGTAAGACCCCAGGCAGCAATCGCGTCCACAAAAGTCCATAATAATGGACCCGTTATACGATTTAACGGGAGGACCGTTGAGAAAATGGACAAGTAGAGAGGCGACTATATGACAAAGTGTAAATGCGACATCGCCAAAAACATTCAAGTACAGCAGACCTGATAAAATACTCCCCCTGAGTATGGATCCACGCCATTCTGGAAAAGATAGATTCCTTCGTGCACTGTAGTACGGCTTATAAGTAATGTGAGCAAACATGACGCAATACGGCTCAGCGCACATCGTGGATGAGAGGTCAATGGGGACGACAGTATATGATCATGCTTTAGTTGTTCAGGCAAAGGAGCGAAGGCGAGAAAGAGTCTCGCTGCAAGAAGTCCACCAAATACGAGGTTAAAGTCCATTCCTTGAGTCAGCCACTTACGATCGACGCTTCTTTGCCAAACCATTATGGCAGACGTGACCTCCAAGGGGATTTCTGCCTCAACCATCAAGCACCACCGTCCTTATTTCTCACCAAAACAAGTACAGGAGCTATGTGAGAAGTCTCGCGGAAAGTTGTCCATTTCTCAGGAAGCAAAAGCAAGACAGCACGCTTGTGGATTCATCGAAGCCTTGGGCGCGAAAATAGGCTTGTGAGTGCGTCAGTTTATTGTCCAGCACCACTATAAGATCTCCGCTGAATCGTACGTAGCCCTAGAAAGACTATTGCGACGGCTCAGAGTCTGTACCATCGTTTCCATCTGTTTTTCCCTAGGAAAGACTTCAGCACCTATGTTAGTGACATTGTGCTCTATGATCCACCATAATTTGTAAAAACTATCTTCCCATTCTCTGTAGGACGTATCGCTGGGAGCTCTTTATGTCTCAACAAAGATGCATGATACCCTCAAGAAGCCTAGAGAGCTGCTTATGATCTCGTATGCCGTTCGTTTTCCTGAATTGGCCGCCAAATCCAAGTCTCTAGTCGGCGAGGTTGATATAGATCCCGTAGTTCGTACCAAAGTTGAAAGTTTCTGTCTTTGCCTCACGCCTCTCATTATGTAGACAGCAGAAAGCGACAGGCAACGGTTATTGGCTGTCGAACGATTGATCTTGGAGACCATTTGCTTCAACTTTACCTCCAAGATGCCATTTCCGTATGTCATCAAGTTTGGAAGGCACTTTAAAGGTGTGCATCCATCGATTTAAATACACTCGGAGTATTCAAGCTCTCCCACCCTAGCCTCGAAGCAATTGACAAAACTAGCGTGGCGCCTAACAGTCGACAGTTACCGAACGCTCGTCCCCTTACAGTACCCGCCACATGTCGTCGCACTAGGCTGTCTCTATTTGGCTTCTCTATTACTATCCTTCGAACAACCCACACCGCTGGAACAACCAAATTTCACAGCCCCACACCAGCTTGCTGCCATCGTGGGACAAGGGGGAGAGTGGGAACAAAAATTCCAGGCTCAAATTGAAGATCTCGAAGGTGGGGCGCAGTTCACACACTGGGACTATACACTTTTTCAACTTAAATTCCGCAGAGATTGCGCATGCTGTCATCGATCTATTTATTCAGGCTGCTCAAACTCCCTCCGCAAACACATCTCCGAGCACTCCTACGTCACCGCCGGATCACCCATCGCCCCGAAACCCGAATTATCCCACACAGACCTTGTATCCATTACCGTACAAATCAGATCAACTCATGCGGCTAAAGATTGCAATGCGTGAAACTGAGCATCTGGCTCGCACGCGAAGATATGTTGGAAATAACGACGAAAGCACTGGTGACAACGCTTTACTGGGACGCAACGACGGGACTGTCAGGTTTCTCTTCACGCCAGAGGGATTGGGGACTTGATATATGTACTTGACATAATTCGTTGTTATTAGTATCTTACAACAAAAAACATGTAGAATCGAGATTAAGTGTATTTACCATAATCATATCCAATCGCAAAGGTCGAAGTTACAAGATAGAGAGTTGTTTCAGGGCCGGCCACAATACAATCCTGGTCAGACTCAAAGAAGGTGGAATAACCATGCTTCCGCCTAGTCCTCTGAGGTGCCACGCATCAACTTGAGTACAAAAGCATCAAGGTCTCAACAACAACCACAAAACATAAAAAATTAGAGAAGGACTTACCACAAGGTTGTCCAATAACCATGATGGAGAAATAGACCCAAGCTAGTCCTCCCCAGCCCTGTACGCGATATCCAGTCGCCTTTTTCCACATCCTCTCCAAAACAACTCCTACAGCCTGCCACAGAAAAAACAGCGTGATGCTATGATCCAGTCCTTTCCCCATCGTATAAGTTGTAAACTCATGAAACAGCCCCGACGCCAAGAACGTCCCAAACACCATTCCCAACTTCGGTCCCAGGATCCATGATCCCGGATAACCTCCATAGACCACAAACATCCGACGCAGAAGCTGGTGCCATCGTTGAGCCCAAAAAACATTGAGAGAGTCGGCTGCCCACGGGTTATTAAATATCGGCGGCCAGGACAACGGAGATTGGCCGAAAACACCAACGGAAATGAGTGTGCACAGGTTATACACCATGTGAAATCCGGACAGTAGAGATGTGCCGGTGGAAATGTGGATGGCTGTCGAGACTACATATCGTTGAAAGAACGGAAGCTGCGGAAAGAACATAGACCCTCCTTCCGGGCTTCCTACCCCGGGAATCAATTTCATCACGGACTCTAGGCCATCTAACAAGAAGTAGTACTTAAGGAAGGACAAAGAGGTGGATCTGAGGAATGCGCCTCGTTCAAGAGACCTAGTTTCCTGTGGGATATAGACATTACGCCCAAAGTCCCATCCTATGCCCCGGAATGCGAAAACGATCTCGAGTGGGTCATATATGCAGGGAAGGATCGGAAGCCGGTTACGCCTGTGAGATTGCTTCTCTGATGATTCAGATGCCAGCCCTTCACCACCTAGCGGCAGAAGTTTCGTCTCTCCAATCTTCATCCGCCCCTCCCTCGATAGTCCGAAATCAAGTGATTTTGCAATTATGAAAGCAGCGAATAGACCTAGAAGATACAAACAACAATAGGCAAAAAAACATTGAATCCACACCGATCATACACACACACGTGATCGTTCGGTGCTGAAGAGAGACGAAGACTCACTTTGTCCCCAATTATATGCGTTGAGACGAGGGTCCGTCCAATAGTACCCATAAGCTGCTTTTACAGAGAGGGTAATTATAGTTGGCAGAAGCAAGAGGCGTATGAGAAAGGTGTCTCTCCGTCTAGCGAGATATGCGAGGAAGAAAAACGGTATGAGAGGCGTGAATGCATAATGCAGAGTCGTAGAGGTCCACGGTATTCGTTCATGAGGGTACGGAACCACTGTACGAAATGCCTGGCGTATAGCCAAGGTTAGTCTGTGAAGAAAGGGTTGACATCGGCGAAATTGACTGCGCTTGTGCAGAAAGTGGAAGAGTTAAACAGGCTACTTACTCTTGGTGAAAAGTAAGTCCCATGTTTGCTGGGTATCTTCCAGGCGGTATATGGCTCCCCTTATAGTGTGTACTTCAAAATTTGCGGCGAATCCAGCTCTAACAGACACCAAGACAACTTGAAGGAGCTGAAGACGCTAGTGCGTCGCGGTCGCCGCCCAGCTGGATTACAAACTGGAGTCCGCGGGTTCGGCTTCTGTATTACAATGCCGAAACAACCCGAAAGTTTACTAACAGTAGTACTGTATATATATATCCAGTACATTATTTGGGTGCGCTCGAAATCACTTCCTTGTTCCTACTTCAGCCTTGATCAAGTCCGCAGCTTGCTCAGCAACCGCAAGCACCGGTCCTGCCTTGAAGAAAATCAGTTCTGTCAGGTCGCATACATGCAGGATGCTTTCGCGCACCGTATGTCCGGCCATGATCGTCGGAAATATCGATGCGTCAACAACTCTCAGGTTTGGGATTCCATGAACTCTCAGCTGGGGATCGACGACGCCTCCTTCCTTCAATGGGGCCATACGGGCCGTAGAACAGGGGTGATATGCAGTTTCAACCCGTTTTTTCACGACCTCCGCTAGTTCCTTGTCATCCAGCTTGTGTAATTCTTGGTCAAGGAAACCATCTGTTTCTGTTTCGTCCAATGCATCCGCCAAAGGGCCTGTTTTTGCAATCCGGAAAAGTAATTTCAGGCCGCGGACAAGAACGTTGACGTCATGCTCAGTTGATAGATATCTGGAAGCAGAATTAGTCTAACTAACCCCCGGAAACTACACTTCGACCGACTTTGGATCTATAGCTGGCCCTTTGAATGGGTTTGACGACTTGAGAGTAATTGTACCTGTGCTAGTGGGTCTGTGCTCCGTTAATGTCAGGAAGACGCACACAAGTTCTACAGAGCATAACAACAAACCGCAACAAAATCTCGTGTATGGACCACAAATAGCCTGAAGGAATCGGTCCTCTTCCATGTTCCGTGTAAGCCATGGGTGCGATGAAATATTCAATATCTGGAGCGCCAGGACCAGAAGTCGTGTCTTCTAGCACAGACGGAGTGTCGTCAGCTAGGAACAATTTTGAGTCTTTTGATCGCACAAAGGAGGCTGCCTCCGCGAGCTGAACTCTAGGGCATCAGAATATATAGACAATGAACGAATGTGCGAAAATAACGTTACATTCGTGGTCAAAGGCCCTGTGCCAAATAACATCCATTGAAAAGTATATAAAGTGACACGCAGATGATCCCAGATTGTGAAAGGCTGGAGCCTCAGAGCAGATTTCGACTTGTCTCGGTATCTGACATCCACAACAATATGGTCCATCAGGTGAGACCCGACCCCCGGAAGATCGTGAACCAAAGGGATTGAATGAGATTCGAGCTGCTCTGCAGGTCCAACACCAGACAGCATCAACACCTGATATTAGTATACATGAGAGTATGAATAAACAAAATCAGACTGAGCGTGTTCGCTTACATGAGGTGTGCGCACGGCTCCAGCACTTGATCGAGATTTGGTGAGAATACAGCATAACACCGCCATTAGACAGGACTCACGAAACAACAACTTCTTTCCTTGCTTTGGCATGGAATCGAGGTCCATTTTCTGTATTTGCAAATTCGACGCCAACAGCTTTTGTTATGCCATCGACCTTGTCAAATAGAATACGCGTGACTTGTGCATGTATAGCAACTTTCAGATTAGGCCGACTGAGGACGTCCGGAGTCAAATAAGCTGATTCGGCAGACACTCTTTGCCCTTTGGGGTCGATAAACGTCACTAACAAACAGTATATGATCAAATGATGTGTCGACAAAACGGCCGTTTACTTACTTAGCTAGAACCATGGTCGATGAGGAGAAATCAGGAGAGCACCCATTATTAAAAGATTTTATCAGACCTTGGTAACTCCCAATGTCCCCTTTGGTGTATTCAAGTCAGGCATGTGAGTAATCCCAACACTTGCGCAAGATTTGATGAAACGAGAGGTAATTTCGGAGAAATAACCAAAGTATCCAACTAGTGCGAAAATCTTATCGGTGATCAGTTGGAAATTGGACCTGTGTATATCGTACCTTTCATTGGACCATCAGATCCACGTAATGAAGCATCGACTGACGGGAATTTCTCGCTGGAAATGAACTTTTCAAACTTGATGAAATACCTGGCTCCAGAAATGAGACACGGTTATTCAGGAGTTACAAATTGGACAATGCACTTGTGGAAATTCTTATAAGCCCAAATTTCTGAACCAGGATCTGGATTCAGCCGGGCCCATTCATCATAATCTTCTGGGCTTCCACAATGCAATCTGTTGGTGTTTATTCTGGTTAATTATAACCCAGGAAAGTCATGGTTTCTCACATCATGGCATTTATAGATGAACCTGGTTAGAGACGACTGATGAGATAACGGATATATTTCACAAACAAGACCACATACATCCTCCCAACATTCTGCCTTGGCATCCGTCAGCACCGCTTTACATTCCGAACATATTGGTGTATATACCTGAGGGCCAAAACTTGGTCTGGTCATAGGAACCGACTTGCGGCTCCGTATAATAGTCCCAGGAATGCTCCGTGTGGGTAAGTCCAACATTTGCAATAGGGATACGGGTTTCGAGTAGCGCTACTCCACTAACGCACGAAGAGGCATATTGAGCAAAAGACACACAGAACAAAACCATGGCTAACCTGCCACCAGATTCAAGAACAAGGACGCGAATAGATGGATCCTCAGAAAGACGAGACGCGAGAACGCAGCCAGCAGTTCCTAGATCCTAGTTAGTGCCAAGTACACTCATCTAGGATGCAATTACCCACCTCCACCAATGATAATCACGTCGAATTCGTGTTCAGAGGTTTGGGGCTGTCCTTCAAGGTGTCCAACGCCGCCCAATTCGCTAATGAGTGGGCTTGTGTTCGTAACTGTATGATGACATAGCATTCAAGCCTGAGAACAGGGACAACCACTACTGATATATTACCTGCTGACTTGACGGCTTCGAGAATTGAGCCGAGAAATGTACGTCCAGTAGCAGAATCAGCTGCCATTCTCATCAGGCTATGTGCGAGTTGACGAGAAACCTATGGGCGCCTAATGTACAGCATATTTCAAAGGGCGCCCACAACCTAATCCGGACCAGTCTTTTTCGTCACTACTACATACTCTCGGAAGAATTTACTAGGCAACAAGAACTGCTAACTACTTCTGAACCAGGCTGCAGGGCCGCGATCAGAAAGACCTAAAATTCCTGCGACGGTCTTTGACTGACTCTCACGCTTTTTTGGACGAAAAAAACGCGTTCCTCTTGCTTACAGTATTGACGTTTGCTTATCGAGGCGGAGAAATATCATCATTGGTAACTGACGACTGATTGATATCACGGCCAACTGAGCGGCGACGATTGTTTGCTTCTCTTCGTGTCGGATTCAGAATGCAGAGAAGGAAGACAAAGGATTGGACTTGTAGTAAGCGACAATTCTCTCTAATACAGAACAATTATTCATCCGGCATTATGTTGCAACATCATTCAAGCGTCCCAAATTTCTAGCATCCCCACTATGATCCACCAACAACGTACCGGTGAAACATTAATGTATTCAAAACACAACTTCAATCCCTGTTGGCCTGTATGACTCCCCTTCCATATCTCCGGAGACCCTGTTCCTGGCCCCATTCTTCGTCTCCCAAACCCGTTAATTTGCTTCCGCCGTGTTCCGCGTAAAAAGGAGTCGACATTGCGCGGAACTGTGCGTAGCGGTATGTTTGGTATTCCCAACTATAGGAGCGAAGACGCAGAAACCATAATGCGATCATCTTCTTGGTCTACAACACATTCAGGCAAAACAAAGGACGAGTCTTGACATAGGAGCACAGATTCGTTTCATCTCCGGCAGCCCGACGCGTGACGTTGTAAGTGACTCGACCGGGACTTTTATTCCCAGACGGACCGGAAGTTGATCCTTGTTGGCGCCCAAAATGCGCAATTGTGCTAGTTTTGGGCTATACTAGGTCGGCGGAAAGTTGGTGGCTACTCCAGAAGTGAACAGTCGTGATGGTCTGCCGGTGCCTTTGAATCCACTATTGGGATAGCGTAACTGGCGTTGGGCGCCCATCACTTCCGGATAGTACCTTTATACCTAGTTAATATCTGATTAAACAGTAGATCATGGCTTACATCGGACCGCGGCAGTGCTGCTCTGTCGTGTATTTAATACAGGGATCGTGTTCTCAGAGTCTAGACTTTGGCCTTGACTCACTACCCACCATGATCATGATGCGAGATCCCCCCTCAACACTCACGACCGATAAGCATCCTCTCATGCCTCACCTACAATGCTGCCACTGTGCTCTATGTGTCATGAACCGTTCTATCGCTCTCTTGCAGAAGCGGAGCGAATGGCCCTGTAGGGCATGGCAAGATGGTTATTGCACTTTGGGCGACCTTTGTTGGTTCCGTCATGATCCGAATGTATGTTTACATCGCTGTTTTCGATAACACATGTCTTACAGAAATGAAGGATTGGCCAAAACATCTGAAACCGACAATTGACCATCCTCTCTGTAGTTGTTCGATTTGCCTCCGTCATCGTCGGCAGCAGTGTCTTACCAAGATCGACTGGCCCTGTATGGCACAAACATGTTCAGGTGATCACTGTATATTTTCGCATGATCCGCAGGTAAGACGATGATGATGATGATGATGATGACGAGTTCAACAGTCCCGATCAAAGAATTCATCACATTTTCTTAGATAAAATCGCACGAACTACAAGTCGTCACAACGGGGCATCAGGCAACCGCACCACATTCTCAACTGCAGAACGGCGAGGCAAAACTTCGGCCTAGGCCCCATTCCCTTGCAGAAAGTCTTTTTACGATTCAGCACAAAGTCTCCTCCACCCAGGTCTCTTTTGGACCTGGGGCCCTAGCTGAACGCATCGCCCTTCAATCAGACCCCTCCCACGTCGTCGTTAGCAACCTACCCCTGGACGCTACCGAATCAGAAGTCAAGTCTCTCTTCACGCAGCCAGGGTTCCAGAACTTCTACATCCATAAACTCGAAACGGATTGGGACGGTCTGCATAAAACCGCTCAAGTAGTTTTCGATGAGGGTACAGCCAACAAGGCCGTAATCGCCTTGGATGGGATTGATTTCCGAGACGAGAAGCTCAGATTGCAGCTCCACAGCGGAAGATTGGGTCAGATGCTGGACGCTTCCCCCCCAGAATCTGATGCAAACACACTACACATCTCTTGGCGCGTACCGCACACAACAGCAATTATTATCTATAAGGACGCTGCGGAGGCCCGAACGAAACTTGCCGCTCTGGAGAATACAATCCACGATGGACAGGCGATTCGAATCAAGATGAAGCGATCGTTTCATCCCAAGCTGTCCTTCATGTCGACCGTAGCCAAGATCAGTGGGTTACCGGTGGACGCGACACGATCTTCCGTTCGAGAGATGACCGGTTGTTTTGCCGTCTGCTCCATCAAAAGAAGGAAATATGATGCAAATCGGGCATATTACTCGGTGCGAAAGGATGTGGATAAAGCATGTTTTGCCTTCCCTTCGGACTACAGGAGAGATGAATCGCAACTCAAAAGCGGCCTCTTTGGTGTCCAAGCACAGTTTGCAACCTGGGAACAAGCACGCAGGGTGCGAGATAAGCTCGCAACTCGTCGGCTCTCGTACATTGGCGGTAAAAGGTTAGCTCTTTCCTTAGAGGTACCTTTCCGATATGCGATCCTGGTACCGGCTCAACAATACAAAGCCCAAGAAAAGACTCTCAAGTCCATTATGGACAGCTGCAAGAATAACCAATTGGCACAGATGCACATCATTTCAACAGATACCAATAATCCAACCCGCATCGAAGTGTTCGGATCGAACAAGAATTCCGTTGGCGCATTAAAGGTGCGCCTCGAGCAACTATTAGCTGGAGAGAGAGAGCTTGTATGGGACGAGTTCTTCAACTCGGAGGGTGGTGCTGCATTTCTCGATACGCTTTCTCGCGACACGGGTGTCCATCTTCGTCCCGATCGCGAATCCTGCGCAGTTAGAGTCTTTGGCGAAGCTCCTCGAGTTTTGGCCGCTCGTCAGGCCCTGATTGCGAAGGTGAACAACCTGGGATCGCCCCCCGTGCAATTAGACCAAGAATCGGTCGACTACTTCAAAACGGTGGGCGTCGAGATATTGAAAGAGATAGTTGGCAAGGAAAATGTGTTATTGGATATTGACTCTTCCACGCCTACCATTCAAATCAGTGGAGGAGCAGATGCTCAGCATGTCTTGCGGGGACTTATCGTTCAATCGAAAAACCGTGTCGACGTAGGCTCGTCAAGCACAGCAGCAAATTGCCCCATCTGTTTCGACTCTGTCAGTAATCCGGTGCACTTGGAGTGCGGACACGCTTACTGTCACGGCTGTATACGCCACTTCTTAACCACTGCTGCAGACGTTGGAATCTTTCCGTTGTGCTGTGCCACGTGCAAAGCGCCCATGCCTATCCCAGTCTTACGGCAGTTCCTGAGCCCGCCACGAATGAAACAACTCCTCGACGCATCATTCAATGCATATGTCCACAATCACCCCGACGAATACAGATACTGCCCGACGCCCAGCTGTCCAGAGCTCTATCGCGTGACTGGACGAGATAAACACCCTTCCGACTTATTCGACTGTCCTTCATGTTTCCGGTCGATGTGCTCAGCCTGCCACGGCATTCCGCATCAGGGTATGACGTGCGCCGAGTGGAGTCTTAGTCAAGATAGCAAGCAACAAGACAAGCTGCTCGAGCGGTGGGCGGACAAAAAGAAGGAGAAGGTCAAAAGATGCCCGAAATGCAGCGTTCTGATCGAAAAAGATTTTGGGTGCAATCACGTCAAGTGCAGGTGCGGGACGCACATATGTTGGAAATGCATGCAGACATTCTCATCTGGCATTTATGACCATCTTTCTTCTGTTCATGGAGGTGCGTTTGAGCATTGAGAGACCGTCCCAACCGATACGATTTCGTCAATTTTTTTTTTACATTCACGGTCACATACATAATATTTTCAACGCATGTACACGATACTGTACTAGTAGTAACACGATTGCTGATGTTAGATAAATGAAACTCTTACCTAGTACTTCTATCAGAACTATGTACTGTAATATATTGTACGATATTTCTGCCTGTATTTTTTTTCTTGGTAATAACAACTCGAAGTCTCGAACGACTTTGTTATCTCTCCGCGGTTGTTTGTCGGGCCAACAGGATCACTATGGTGATCAGAATCGCACCACGAGAAAAAAGTACAGTATTAAGTATCCAACGAAACCTTATAAACACAATCAATGACTTAGCTAGGGCGGCACTCACCCGTGCCGCTCCCGCGAGCTTCCTCGGAGAGGAACAAGGAAGCTCACCCTTTAGAAGAAAAAAGATGGGAACTCGGAGGAGTTAACGTTAGTCTCCTTCTTCGATCAAGGAATGTGAGAGAACAGCAACAGGCCCCACACAAAGCGGAGAGATGAGATGCTTGAACACAGGAACGTTCTCTTTTTTGATGATGCATGCGTTGATGATGATGATCCTTTATGACCTGTACCCCGTATTTCTTTATATTGCTTAGACTGCGGGGTAACGAGCCAGGGGGGGGAGGGGGAGGTAGTTTGTGGTATCATCATGATGGTAGTGATCCGTGTTTCCGATTGAGAATAGTAAGTAGATTGAGTTCATTGTAGCCTGGGAGATTCAAGCAAGCTTCAAGCTTTTTTGTTCGGCCCGGACGACTTGGAAGTTCTTGACTACTAGCAGTGATGAGTTCCGACCCGCTGCAGTACGACCTGATGTTTCAAACTGAAAGGGATTTCGTAATTCGCGATTGGGGTCGGCTCCGGAAATCAAGATGAAAATCAAGCTGAAAAACGCTGGGTGTAGTCAAGCGGGAATAATGTACATTATGCAGCGTAAGCATGTAACACCCAATCGCATCGTTGCAAAGGTTTATTGTGACATGATCGTACCTCTTGTCAAAAAGTAGCTATATATTCCCCAATTCGCTCTCTATTGTTCTGTGCAATACACTCGGCAATCCAGGTTAAGCTCCGTATCTCCTGTTCCTTGAGCTTGATATAGCTGTAGAACACAGCGTACGAAAATTGCTGCAGGAATGCCAACTTGTTCAGATGCACCTCCTCCGTGAAGAATCGATCTTCCAGCTGTGATGCGGAACCCAAATCATCAAGCCCGTCGATAGCACCGCCGCGTCCGTTCTGTGCGCCGGATATCTGAGATGATTCGAAGAACCCCCGGTATTCTGGGATATATTCGCAGGCCTGCCGAACCTGATCGACGTCATCTGCGCGCGCAAGCGCGTTGTTTCCTTCCGGATAAAGACGGCCGATTGTCGGGAACAGTTTCGCGCGTCGCTCTTTCGAGAGCTCGGTGCCAAAGGAGTTGATCGTAATATTAATTGCACGGCGGTCGGCCTCAAAGGCCAGAATCCGATGCATGATGTCAGAGGTCGGTGAATCTAATGAGGTGCAAAAGTTGTAGAAATCTTCAAAGTAGGCCTTGTAAAGCGAGTTTCGAATGATTTCGATATTCAGCGCGTCGAGATCTGCTGCGGATAAGCACTCGCGGAAATACGGCGCTGTGTCGATTCATAAATTATATAAGCACGCAAGTGTACTGTACAGGTCAACTCACCTAACGGAGTCTCTACTAGAGCGGTGTGGTACAATTCTTCTACATTTGTCGCGACACAAAGCGCAGGCAAGCTATCGAAAACACCAAGAGGATGACAGCGGTCCAGCAGTTCATGCGTATCCCGCTCATGCAATGTCCCAGTGATTAAAAGGACTACGTTGTCGATCATATAAGCGTATCTGGGCGCGAGGGAATAGCTGAATCGAAAGCCTCCAAGCACAGCAAATTGCAACACTTACGTGATATATTCCAACACCTTGCTCAGTGGCTCAACCGCATTACTTCTCAAATAATTGAACTGGTCCACAAGAACTTGAGTAGCCTTCTCTGCTATTGTAGACGTAGCCAACGGTGAGGGTTCATTAGCGAGGAAGTTGCCATAGTCTGTCGTAGCCAATTGCGTTCGGAAATCTGGAATTTGATAGCATAAGGGTTTTGAAGAAACCTTTGCACGCGACACGCACCCTCCAGAGTTTCGCACTGCGTCAGATTAGAATAATGACTTTGTGTAAGAAGGCCAGCCTTGTAACCTCTCACGATGGCTTCTAAAAAGCCGGTGGATACCTGGTACGTTTCTGAGCGTAAGTTCGGTTCTTAGAACAACGGCCAACGTTGGAGCGCATACATTGTAGAAAAGAGCCTCCATGATGCAGTCAACTTGTGATTCCGAGAACGAAGGTCACGCTGCACACACAAACACTGCGTGTGTGTGACGCATGTTATGTTATGTCACGTCACGTCAGCAAGGTGTAATTATTCCGTTGCGGACCTCGGAAGCCAGTACT
Organism: Sarcodon aspratus; assembly: GCA_003313825.1. Classification (NCBI taxonomy): domain Eukaryota; kingdom Fungi; phylum Basidiomycota; class Agaricomycetes; order Thelephorales; family Thelephoraceae; genus Sarcodon; species Sarcodon aspratus. The sequence continues at coordinate 36,079 of QLOR01001752.1, forward strand.
GTACGGTACAAAGGTTCGGGCCCGCAAAAACAACTTCTCATTACCCCATATTTTCAATCACTTATCCTTGGAATTTCTAGTCCCGCAGATCTGGCTATGCTGATAACATATTCCGCCTGCAAAATAACAGCATTACTATTGCCAAGAGCGATCCAGAATGTCAGAAAAACATACCTGCTTGATCATAGGAGCATCTATCATCTCGTCCTTCTCACCATCTGAAAGTCCTATGGCTCCCCTATTGGAACTATGGGCTTGTTCCATCGCATGCAGGATGCGGGCCGCACGCATGACCTCTAATTGGATCAGGGCGATTAGTTAGCAATGATGTGATGGTAAATTAAAGGCACCTTTTGCAGTCGGAACATATGTGGATTGGATAACGTCCACTTGAAATGGATGTATAGCTTGCTATATCACTGATCTCATCGAAATTGATATAAACGTTGCCAGGGATGACTGACTTTGCCATTAAACCCCAAGTATTTGCCGTCTTCACATTCTTCCTTGAGGTAATCTAGATCTTTGTAGTTGACGCAAACCTTTTTAGAGTCAGAAGATCGGAACAAGGACGGAACTGCCAGGAACTGATACCATGTCAATGGATTTCAATCCGAACGCTTTTGCAGCTATGACTATCTGCGATCTCGCATATAGTAATTCTCTTCGTGAGGGAGTTCGTATCACTCCGGTATCCGCACAAACTATATGCCCTTCTTCAGTAAACACAACAGAAAAGGAACGAAGAACGTACAGTCTTCTGCTGCAAACTGTATTGTATGAGTACGAACATGATAATCGATTCCGAACGGGAGTATACCAATAGCGCACCCAAGTTGCCTCCAAACATTTCTCCATATTCAGATTTCCATCTAGCTATTTGGTCCAAGCTCCACAAAGATTTCGCACTTTCGATGCTTGCAACAAGCTGCAGAGGGCCATAGTTTTCATTTATTAAATTCGGAGCCGACTGGTATGCAGAGAAGATCTCGCGAGACACGTGGTCCAGTTCTGCCGTCGTGTGGACTTTGGGCAGTACGAAGGTTCGAATGGAAGGTATTTTCATCTAGACTTGCAGTGTTTAGCCGATAAATAGGAGGAAATTCTTAGAAGCGATCATACAGCCTGGGCAATATCATGACGGAAGTGGATAGTATTGACCGAATTCAACCTGACCGCTATCCGTTCGGGGCGAGGAATGCCCTCCGTTGTCTGTCACCGCGCATTACATGAGTCTGTCAGCTCTTCCTAGACACGTATAGAGGGGAATAAACGCGACTTACGGTAAGAAAAGTCCCAAGTCTCTTCCGAGCATTATCCTTATCTTCACTCGCCGGAGGAACACTGTCTTCTAAATCGTAAATAATGACATCAGACTTTGTCTGCAGAGATTTCTGTAACATTCGATCCGAAGAGGCTGGAACTAAAGACGACTGAGTATGTAGTACCCATAGGATTCAAATGAGGAGCGTACCATAGAGATAGGACCTATTCAATGCTTGACTAGCTGCGTTTTTTGTGGACAATGTTCTCCTACATCGTAATCCAGGAAGTTTCGTGGTAGATGTTCTCTTGAGTGTAAGAAACATAGCTAAACGTGGAGTCGACCACAAGATACTCGGCACATGTATCGGATCACGTTCAACAAGCAGCTATAACAACTTCTCTTTCAAGTTGGCGTTAGAGAGTACTTGAAGACCGAAAAGGACAATGTTTTAGACGCTTTGATAGCGCTGATGGGCCGACTCTACTTTTCATGACGCTACTAGTACACGCTGCAGTGCTCTACATGAAGATATTTCTCGAAATAATCTACTTGCAAAGACAACTCGAGCAGCTACTTGAGAGATGGGGCCTAGTCTTTCCATCGTCCAATTCTTCATTTGTTGATTATTTCTCGCAACGGGTTTCTGCTCATCCTACACTTTACCAGCCATATCATGTCCAGAGGAGAATGAGCGCTGCCAGCAAGCTGTCCGCAACTCGCACAATAGGATTAGTAGAGCTTTACCAGGATTTACATTAAGGTGTAAGAACGCTGTCCGAATGCTACAACGACTACACCCCCGCTTACAACAAATTTCCTATGATACTTGCACTTTTGCATTTGTGAATGATTATAAAAATATCGTGTACACCGTACAATGAATTAATTCAATAATATATTGATGACTCTTGCAAAAGTCGAAGCCTGCCGCGAAGAGGCGGGCGCGAGACTTGTACAATATATCTAACTTCTGACAACCCCGGGTTTTTCTTCGAATAGGCGTCCATGTACACTAAGCATGCCATGCTTTCGCAATCAATTCAGTCAGGCCTACAAATCAGATAAATTGTGAAACAGGTACTAAGAGGGTTTAGAACACGACTTACCGATATCCTGAGTATTGAACTGATAAACGCCCACTAAAACACCGACAGTTCCAGCTCTCAAAACCCAGGAGAGCGTAGGGCCCAGTACAGGGAATTTGCGCTTGTGGACATAATCTACCAAGCAAGCGTCGAACTGTCATTTCGTGGTTAGGGTCAACAAACGACGCCAGAACAAGTAAGGACTACGTACGCCGATGTGACTGTGCATGATCAAAGATACCCCCAGAATGCCATCAAGGAGAGGATAGGCTGTTCCACTTGTCGCAAAAGCTGCTCCTGTGAGAGGAAGAAGAGAGGCTGCGAGGAGACGTTCGAAAGCCCAGTGGTAGGAACCATGGGACTTGGAGGGTGGAGGGAATGGGGTAGGGTCGTTGACAGTTCCCTGATAGATAGCTGAGGGAAGACGACTATAAGCTGGAAAGTTCTGTACAAGAAGTGGTAAACTCACGTCCGCCAGGAACGTATTTGAATTCAGCTGCGTCTGGGGTTGTGGGTGCCGTCGCGGTCGACGAATTTCTGATATGCGAAACGAGAACTGCTCTTGTTGCAAACGACGAGGAGATGTGTCTGGGCAGCGTTGAACGCAGCAGGAGAGACGCAGACATCGTTGCTGTTGATCCTCTTCAATTGGGAGCAAGGGTCGGAACGTGCCGGCAACTTGCGTTAGGCCGACGATTACAAATTCTTCTTATCCGAGTCTGACTTTAACTATTCTACTTTTTGGTGTAGTCGTTGCAGCGTTCGGACAGCGTCCGTACACAAGGTCAAGGACGGCTGAAGATGGTCTAAATGGAACATCGAGATGGGAAAGCTTTGCCCTGTTGAGAATTCTTTCAAGACCATTTGTCTCGGAAGAGGCTGCCGTGGTGTGAACTTGCGAAGTCAAATCACCTTTCGTATATCTAACTAACTGGCAACTAGCTAAGTACTTCAAATTCTTGCATTAAGAAACTCCGAATTGAAAACTCTTCCAGGTCCGTCCGAAGTAATATGGAAACGGAAAGATAACATCAATCAGATGCTAGTAGCTAGTACTACATAGAACACGCGGATATGCGACTCCGAGTCTGACCAAACTTGACGTAGCTGGGTGGGCTTGATATGCTTAAAGGGGTAAAGCCATTTGTATTCGTTCTTGTTCCTTGTTATTGTTGTATAGGGACGTCGCTTGTGTGTGGTTTGGAGGCCATAACAAGTATACTGGTGGCAGAGAACCGTTTTGAATGGGACCTAGTCATTGAGAAATCCATAAGGTGGATTTCCCTACTCTGACGGTCTGGATAGTAGCCTTGAGCGCTCGATATGAGTCACCGGACTAGTTGTGCCTAGTAAAGTCCAGTCAGAGAGCTAATCATCGATATCGATATATCAAGCGATTTATCCACCGCATTATCTACGCACCCAATTTTCTCGCGTAACGTTGGAGATCAAAAGAAAGGAGTATCAGGGCGACCATAGAGCACGGATCATCAAGGGCGCCGGGAATTTGAGTCAACAGACTACTTAAGGCTGACCGCTGATGACGGACTTGAGAATGAAGGTCGCTTGACAATTTCAATTTCTGGGAATTACGATTTATGGCATATGCCGCATAACGCGATATCACCGCGCCTTACGTCCAAACTCCTTTCCATGGCCAGCAGGTTGACTCGATTGATGACTCCAATACCGTGTTGCCCACAGTGCATATAAACACGTCTTCTTGGACAAGGCCGCCCACCACCAGCCATGCCCCAGACTCCTGAGGCCCAAGCTTTTCTCTCTAAAATTTCTGCGCTACCTAAGGATACCTCCGTCTCTTTGGATCAAGTCTTGAAGCACTCTGTAGATGAAGAGACTGAACTCCGTCGATTGTTCGCGACAGATCCTGGAAATTCTCGTTTAAAAGACCCCTACGTTGGTCTCGTCGACATCTTTGATGCACCTCAAGATATCAGAACAACCAGGGCTAGAGCCATCCGTGATGACTTTGATTTGGCCGAGAAGTATATCATGCCTCTTTCTGAAACAAAGAGACGCAAAGAAGGAACACCGGCGATGGTAGTAGACCTTGAAGAGTTCAAGAGCAACTGGGCGATATTCACTGAGAACGCTCTGTCCTTGCTCGATTGGACCAACGTCGTTGCTGCGGGTGGCTCTGTTCTTGCTTGCCTTATGCCTGTTCCAGAACATGCAAAAAAGTCCAAGAGGTCGCTCCGC
>QLOR01001753.1:0-19289 GCA_003313825.1 Sarcodon aspratus
CGGCAGATCTGACGTCTGTGGCTTGTGAGTTGGGTGCGTCCGGGCACGCACGCCTACCGAACTGGGCCTTATGGTCTGGATCACGACTCGGATGTTATCGATGGCACTTCCCAACGGTCCGATGAGGGCCGGGCGTCTTCAACTTGAACTACTACTAGTACTACCGTGACTAGTACATCTATCTATCAATTACCATTCTCTGCGTTTGAAATCTTCCAATAGGTCTTTCGTTGTCTCTTCCATAGTCTTGTATTTAATGCCCAAAATCTCCTTGGCTTTTGCAACATTGTAGTGAATTAAAGGCTTGGAAGTGTTCGGATCGTAAGCAGTACTGCCTTTCGATAGATTCTCGTATATGAGGGGTTTCACTGCGTTTGCACCCAAAACTATTATTTCCGTCAGCTGATATAGTGAGGTACAGGAAAGATATGCCTACCCCAATCTTGCCACATGAATGATCCTGCCAAAGGATATTAGTCAACTTTAGATTAGATTGTGTGGGACTTACCAGCACAGACTATGATCCTTTCACCACCTGCAGTTTCTTTCTCTAGAGCAAGGAGATGGGCAAGGCTAAGATCGCGAACATCGATCCATGCACCCCCACCCTGGACAAGAGAGGCTTCATCTACGTTCGCCTTGATGACAATCCTGTAATAATCAGACAAACTCGTGTTGAGATTTTCAGGCGACGATAATTCATGGATCGCAGGCTGATGAAACACGTCAGCGAAAGACACAATTATATTCAATTTCAGGACGAACTCCAAGAACCTGTTATATTAAAAATTAATATCTCAAATGAAACACTAGAAGAGAAACTCGCCAATGGAGGATTCAGAACAGAAGCGTCCCATTTGATAGAAGACTTGTTCTCCTCCACAAAGTCCCAAACAGCTGATATTTCTCAGCTCGTGCGCGGCCCAAACATTTATCAAACTTGTTCACCTTTCTCCGCCAAAGTCTTGGAAGCGCGATACTTATTCATTGGATGGGCTTGACGACCTTTCTCTTTAACTTCTTTGGGGGAACCTTCATTCCAATCCATTTCTGTGAACACGCGTGGTTCTGATAGTCCAGGGGTCATGACTGATGCACAGGAACCAGTGACGACAATACGCCGAACGCTAGATCTAAAGTTGCCTATCAATATCCTCTGAGATACGTTCGAGTTCGCAGACTTTACTTACCCATACTTCAAAGCGCTCTGTAGAACACTTAGCGTCCCATTGACAGCGGGTATGATAAGTTCTAATAGATCGATGGTATATCAGATCCACACACGAAGACATCTGGGATTATGGGCTCACCGTTCGGATCATCTGCACGACCATGAAAAGGAGAAGCAGTATGTGCGATGGCGTCGACGCCCTTGACGGCTTCATCGAATGCGCCTTCCTAGAGTAGAACAGTACGGATCGAAAAAGTCGATCGGATAAGCAAGAGGTATGATGAACCTTTGTGATATCTTCAACTAGGACGACCTCATGTTTATCGCCGTAGGAGCTGAACAGGTTTTTCAAGTAACCGGCTTTTAATTCGGACCGCACTGTACTACGAACGGAATAGCCTCGCTCAAGCAGCATACGCACGACCCACACGGCGATGTAGCCATTTGCGCCGGTTACAAGTACTTTCGCACCCGGATTGACTGTTGGCATTGTGTAAAGTTGGGCAGGAGATGGGGGAAGAGATAAAGAAATCAAAACCACATACGTCAAGCTAAAGCATCCCGTCAGGCGATTGTGCACTGAATTCGCGGAAAGAGAATAGTTGTACGTGGAGCATAGATGGCCCTAAGTCGGTCACGTACTTCAATAGAAAGTTTGGTCATCGAGGAAGCACATGATCGCTTCATCTTTGGCCCCAGATCAACGAAACGCTGTTTGTAGTGGTTCATATAGTCCGACGTAGCAAGAACACAGAAACTTCGGCCCGGTTTAGATACGCAACTCTTCCAAAATATTGCCTCCTTCCAATTATGACCGGCAATTCGCCACTGTGACAAGTCTCACCGCATTCATGCCTCCGAGGTTGTCCCGAGATTAGATAACATTGCCACAGCGCAATTATCTGCCGAACGACGAAACAATAGACATAATGGATGCAGCGAAGTACTCATTGACGTCGACAGAGGTAGCTCATTTGCTCATAAGACCATATAATTGAGACGGGTGTCTCCAGTGCATTCCAGATCCAACTAGGAAACGACACCGTGCCAACAAAGTCAGCACAAATTAAAAATATTTCTTTCAATCACCAGCCCCTGTGTTTGAAATTCTCCAATGAGTCTTTCGTAGTTTCTTCCACAGTCTTGTATTTGATGCCCAAGATCTTCTCGCCTTTCGCGGCGTTGTATTGATATAAAGGCTTGGCAGACTTGGGATCATAGTCGGGATTGCCTTTCGATAGATTCTCGTAGATGGGTGGTTTAACGGCATTTGCGCTTAATACTTCCAATTATGTCAGTTGATATAGCGAGGACGAGCCGGAGAAAGAGTGTAAATACCCCAATCTTGCCACATGAAAGATCCTGCCAAAAGGTCTGAATCAACTTTCGATTAAAGTTGAGAAGACAACATGTGACTTACCGGCACAGACGATGATCCTTTCACTACCTGCAGCGGCTTTCTCTAATGCAAGAACGTGGGCAAGGCTAAGGTCGCGAACATCGACCCAAGAACTCCCACCCTTGATGAGAGAATCTGAATCAATGTCCGCCTTGATAACAATCTTATAGTAGTCCAATAAACTCGTGTTCAGTTGTTTGGGCGATGATAATTCTTGGATCGGAGGCTGACAAGATAGATCAACGAAAGAAACCGTCGTATTCAATTTCAAAACAAACCCCAAGAACCTTTATGCAAGAATATGAGCACCTCAAATCGAACGATCACAAGGACCAGCTTACCCAGGGAGGGTTCAGAACAGAAACGTCCCATGTGATAGAATCCTTGTTCTTCTCCACAAATTCCCAAACAGCTGATGACCATATTCAGCCTCTGCATGGATTGAATTTCGTGTACCTGATTTACTTTTCTCCGCCAAAGTTTTCGAAACGCGATACTTGTTTATTGGCAGAGCGTCACGACCTTTCTCTTTGACCTCTTGAAAAGAACCTTCGTTCCAATCCTCTTCGGTGAACATGTGAGGTTCGGATATCCCTGGGCTCAAGATTGACGCAGTGGAGCCGGTGACAACGATCCGCCGAACTTTGGAGCTAAAGTTCCATTAGCCTTTAAAGATATGCTCGAGTCGCAGACCTTACTTACCCATACATTAATGCGCTCTGCAGAATACTTGCTGTCCCTTTGACAGCTGGTATGATAAGTTCTGGCGATACGATGGCAATCAAATATACAGGCGAAGATAGCACTGATTGGAGACCTACCGTCCGGCTCTTCTCCACTGCCAGGGAGGGGAGAAGCGGTATGTGCGATGGCGTCGACGCCCTTTACTGCCTCATCAAACGCGCCTTCCTAGAGAAGCACAACACTATAAACCGGAAAGTCGATCCGAATGACTGAGAGGTATGAACCTTTGTGATATCCTCGACTATGACGACCTCGTGTTTATCGCCGTAGGAACTAAACATTTCCCTCAAATAACTTGCTTTGCCTTCAGATCTCACCGTACCGCGAACGGCATAGCCTCGCTCAAGGAGCATACGCACGACCCATACAGCGATATAGCCATTTGCACCGGTAACGAGCACTTTAGAGCCCGAATTAACTGTTGGCATTGCACAGGGATTGAGAAGAGAACGGGGAGGAAGAGATAAAGAGATCAAGACCACTTAGGGCGCGTGAAAACATCACTCGCAATCGAACAGCGAGGGAGTAAGATAGACCGTTTCCGGGAAGTCACTGATGCACATGATCGGCCCATCTAAGATTTTGCCAGAAATTGAGTCCGAGACTTTCAGGTTCAATAATTTTAGTAGCTACTCAAGACCTGCAACTGGTTTTGCATTGCCGGTTCTCGCACAACGATGAGACAAACGTAGAATCGAATACAACACGGTCGACGATCAAAGTGTGCTCAAGCGCTGTCGGACGGACGTCCTTCGAACACATTTTCTTGTATAAATTGAGTCAGATAAGCGACTAATAAGTACTAGAACATCTTCAATACTACATTCCATCTCCAGCCAGAGGACGGTTCTGTACCCAAAACTTGATTAACTACTCGTAACGATCACCAGCCTCTGCGTTTAAACTCTTCCAACAGATCTTTCGTCGTTTCTTCCATTGTCTTGTATTTAATGCCCAGAATCTTGTCGGCTTTCGCGCTATTGTATTGACATACAGGTTCTGAAGTTTCTGGATTATAATCAGTATTTCCTTTCGAGAGATTCTCGTAGATGGGTGGATTAAGTGCGTTTGCGCATAAAACTGTCATTTCGCGTTATTCGTCATTGTTGACAAAGACGTGCTAAAAGAAAGGTATACCTACCCCAGTCTTGCCAAAGGAAAGACCCTGCCAAGAGATGCTATTAAGATTCTGATTAGAACTGCAACGATAACACATGACTTGCCGGCCGAGACTAGAATTCTTTGGTCACCTGCAGCTTCTTTCTCCAAAGCAAGGACGTGGGCCAGACTAATGTCACGAACATCGGCCCAGGACAATCTGGTTTTGGTAAGAAAATCTACATCCACATCCGTTTTCATTACAGCTTTGTAATATTCTGAAATGCTCGCGTTGAGTTGTTCAGGAGATGATAATTCTTGGATCGGAGGCTGAGGAAATACTAATCAGCAAAAAACAAAAACGATCACATTCAGCTTTCGAACGAACCCCCAAAACCTTGATGTCAAAACGCGCGAGGTAAATACTCTAAACGGGTAAAATGCCGGGAAGACAGGCTCACGTAAGGAGGGGTGATAACAGTAGCGTCCCATTTGATAGAAGACTTGTTCTTCTCCACAAAACCCCAGACACCTGGCAAACTTCTCAGTTTATGCACAACCCGGGATGCCGTGAGATCACCTCACTTTTCTCCGCCAATATTTTCGAAGCGCGATACACGTGCATTGGATTGGCTTGACGACCTTTTTCGTTCACCTCTTGAACGGAAACTTCATTCCAATCTTCTTCGGTGTTCCCATTTGGTTTCGAAATCCCAGGGGTTATAACTGACGAACAGGAACCGGTGACAACAACACGTCGAACATTAGAGCTGAAATTCTCGATCAGCGTCTTCTGAGGCACGCCCAAGTTCGTAAACCTTACTTGCCCGTATTTCAAAGCACTTTGGAGAATGCTTGTCGTCCCTTTAACAGCCGCTATGGTAATATCTGATGATACAACCGCGATTAGATATGCGGTGAAAGATGTCGGCGATCAGACTCACCTTCATCTGGATTGATTGCGCAAGGAGAAGCGGTATGCAGGATAGCGCTGACGCCATTGACGGCATCATCAAACGCGCCTTCCTAGGGTGGGGCAATAACGTCAATCTGAGGGTGGGTGGCCAGAGACTCCGGGAGGACATACCTTGCCTATATCTTCGACTACGACGACCTCATGTTTATCTCCATAGGAGCTGAACATTTTCCTCAAATAACCGGCTTTTGATTCGGATCTCACCGTTCCGCGGACCAAATAGCCCCGCTCAAGCAACACTCGGACAATCCATACAGCGATAAAGCCGTTTGCACCAGACACAAGAATTTTGGAACCTGGATCAACTGTTGGCATTACGGTTAAAGGTCTGGTGACCAGGACAGATACAGAGATCGGAGCATCTTATACAGTATCACGAACGGAAACATGACGCTCAACGATGACTCACTATCGACTCCATGATGGAATCATGGATGACCGAAGCCGTGACCAAGATATTTGCATGGCGGTTGAGCTATAGATGTAGTTCACATGACAAAATTAATTAAATTAATTAAATTAATTAACACTCTTTTGTAGTGTGCAAGACAAAGACTGACTACGACAGTCAATATTCACGAGGTTGCAGCCAAGTACTTGTTGAGACTCTGGCAAACTTATGAAACTCACAAGAAACGCCTGGATTATTAGCGTGCACCGTTATCCTGGGAAGCAGTGTATAGACGTGGAATAACATTGCGTAACTTTGTTCTAATGCTTAGATATCTGACTCAGCTGATATATTTTACTATATATAATATGTTCAAACACCGATGTGTAATATGTGCAACGGATCCCTTATTATTCTCTTATCTGTTGTGTGATCGCATTTTCCCACAGTTGAACATTCCCATATCAGGAAATGTTCAACATTAAAAATGCGGCCATACCACCATTCCTCTTGCCTTTCTTGCCCCCCTAGGTTTCCACTCACCCTCTACACAAGCGAATATCATTTACAATGTGGTAGGCGTTAGTCTCATGCAAAATTTTAATTTAATTACAATCTCATCTTCTTATATTGTGCATTACATGGTCAAATAAAAAATGCGTCGATTTGGACACAGTTTTACGCGATCCTTTCGCAAATTGGGATCCATGAGGCTGTGTAAGCATTCAATAACTACCCAAAATATCTAAGGTATTTACGCAACGCATCTAGACTTATAACATTACCCCTTCCTACCCTATTTTCGCGTTTTTAGAAGGAGAATTGTTATCGATATGCTTTAAGAGTGTTTGGACGACATCTTATACAGTATATACATAAGGTAAGTATAATTATATGAACAGAAATTCAAAATACATCTGACAATTTTGACATTTCGCTGTAGGTCATGTAATAATCGATCTAGCGCTACCAGTATCATTTAGATGCCTTCGGCGCCTTAATGATCTCAAAGAGGACATTATTAAGGTTCAAATTGACCCCTCATATGCTGGGATCTGGACAGAAAACCCTGTGCCATAGCGAATTTCATGCGAAGGGGATGATTTTCAAAAGATTATATAAAATGTTCAATTTAGGCTGTAAAATAGTTATAAATCCAATGAAGATTATCTCTCTCATCCGATTTAAAATCAACCTAACGGTTGTGGTACCATTGTCAAAACAATCTGAGGAGAGGAGGGCGAGACATGTCACGTGACTTAGGTCGTTTTGAAACTCAGTTATGTGTCACGTGAGCTACCTCTATAGCCCAACCGCCATTTGCATGCCGGATACTTCCGTATGGAACGCGCACAAATGTGGAAATTACTTCCATTTTTTTCGGTGCGGTGGCGTGTTATTGATTACTTGTCGGTCTTCGCCCAAGTAGACGTCGCATCTCCAACTTGCAATTCGCGTTATAGCAACGATTGCAGTTGCACCACGGGTCTTTCCACAACAGCGAGGGATCTGAAGATCGTGCGTACTTAGGGTTCATTGATGCATCGACACCCACTTATAATCAGGTCTTGCATAGTCCTGTATCTAATACCCAGAATCCTGTCGGCTTTCGCAGCATTGTATTGATATAAAGGTTCGGAGGTGTTCGGATCGTAATCGGTGTTGCCTTTCGATAGGTTCTTGTAGATATGTGGGTTGATTGCGTTCGCGCATAAAACTATTATTTCCATTAGTCGATGCCTACCCCAGTCCTGCCACATGAAAGATCCTACCAAAAGGTGTTAATCAGGTTTCGAATAGAATTGTGAGCATAATGGGTGACTTACCAGCATGAACTATGATCCTTTCACCACCTGCAGCTTCCTTCTCCAAAGCAAGGGCATGGGCCAAGCCAAGATCGCGAACATCGATCCAGATTCAAGACACTCCCGCCCTGGACAAGCAAAGCGACATCTATGTCTGCCTTGACGACATTTCTGTAGTATTCCCATAAGCTCGCGGTGAGTTGTTCGGGCGATGATAGTTCTTGGATCGGCGGCTGAGGAAACACGGGCATCAGCGAAGGAAATAATTACACTCAGTTTCTGAACGAACCCCGAAGACCTTTATGTCAAAACGTTAAACGTAAACACTCTAAACAGGTACGGGATCAGAGAAGAACAAGCTCACATAAGGAGGTGTGAGAACAGACACATCTCACTTGATAGAAGCCTGGTTCTTCTCCACAAAATCCCAGATAGCTGATATAGTATATTTCTCAGCTTGTTGCGCGACATGAATCACAGGAGATCAGTCAACCTTTCTCTGCCAATATCTTCGAAGCGCGATACTACTTGTGCGATGACTGAACTTGACGACCTTTTTCTTTTATCTCTTGGACAGAAAGTTCATTCCAGTCCTCTTCGGTATATCCAGTTGGTTTGGAAACCCCAGGGGTCGCAACTGACGCGTAGGAACCGGTGACAACGATACGTTGAATGTTGAAACTGGAATTCCTAATCAGTGTCTTCTAAGGCACACCCGAGTTTCCGAATCTGACCCACCCGTATTTCAAAAGCGCTTTCAAGAAGCCATACTGTCCCATTGACAGCGGGTGTAATAATTTCTGATGACACAACCACATCAGATACGCGTGTGAGATACTATTATAATTGATAATCATGACTCACCGTCTGGATCATCTGGAATCGTAGCACAAGGAGAAGCAGTATGCACGATGGCGTGGACACCCTCAACGGCATCATCAAAAGCGCCTTGCTAGAGTAGAACAACGTGGTCAATTAGAAAAGTCGACCTGCAATAACCGAAATGGAATACGGCACCTTTGCCATATCTTCAACTATGACGACCTCATGTTTATCGCCGTAGGAGCTGAACATTTTCCTCAAATGACCTGCTTTAGATTCGGATCGCACAGTACCGCGAACGGCAAAGCCTCGCTCAAGTAGCACTCGAAAATCCATGCAGCGCAGAAGCCATTTGCGCCGGACACAAGAACTTTGGAACCTGGATCAACTGCCGGCATTTACAGAAAGTCGGGCAAAAGGAGCACAGTGGGCAAGACAGATACAGAGACCATAACAATTTATACTCATAGAGACTCAATGACTCATCTGAGATATCTGAATCTCTTTGCACGCGTACGGTTGTTTCACTTGAACTTCTTATGCGTCTGTTGTTGATCTTGTTTAGACTTGGATTTCGAGTCTGTGAAATACACTACTAACACAGATACGTATAGTATACGTATACCTTGGATGGCCCCCCGCAGCCTGCAGGAAGACGTTTGTCGTTCCGTGTCATCATTGATTACAAATCTCGCAAACCCCCGCGCGACAAGACTTTCCTTTGTCCACAAAACTATATAGATATCCAACGCAAAGCGCCACTGCGCCAGTACTAGCAATAGTCGTTCAACTTGTTCAAGTTCCTCTGTCTTTGCGCCGCTACATACATCATGCCTCTAGAGCTGTATATGTCTATGGATCTCTCCGACTTGGACTCGCCTGATATGCCTCAAAGTTGGCCTGTAAGCTTGCGTTTTGTATTGTTGCTGCAGCCAGGATGTCGTAATAATTAAACAACATAAAAAACCAGCCATCAATCGATCGTCGACGATTCTCTTTCCGATTACTCAGTCCTGCACAAGAGCGTCGAGCAGAAAGGAGGTAAGATAGCTTGTCCATGCGCCTCCCCATTCGCTCTGACTTGTGTTGCTTCAGAGACCTCGAAAAGCCTTACAGCAAAAATCATCCTGTGTCTGGGAGGCCGGCTCCGGTGCATTCTCAGTGCGATCAAATACAGAGTCCAGAATCCGAGTCAGCAGTCCACCAACCACTGCACATCACTCAAATCGTTTCCCCACCGCAAGCTGAAGTGGCTCAGTCTCATGATGGCCCTTTTCTCCCTCTGACAGTCCACTTTACTGAATCTCCACGGAACGTCGAGCATCTGAGTCCTGCGGGTTTACGACGCAAATCTTCCATTGCACAAGGTGGAACGGATCAAACTGTGACAACCTCGTCTGCATCTTCTCGTCTGCTCCAGACAACAAACATATTCGGTACTCATGCAAACGTCGCCACAGAAACTCGCCTGTTGTCCACATACCACACGCCTAAAGAAGTGGATTTTTCTTCTGTTTCTCATGGGACAAAGACAGCCAATTCCATCTCCAGTCAACTAATAGCCATCCTCCAGAGTGCTTTAGAACCTGATGCTCCCCAGCTCGACTCAGATGTTTCCCAGGAAATTAATACCCTGTTAGCTAAGCTTATCAGCCGAGGCCACCCTGGCACAGCTTCTAGCTTGGGAGCATCCGGCTCCCTTTATCCTCGGTAAGTGTCGACCGTGTGAGGTTTGCTTGTTTGACGAATATTTCCCCGGGACAGTTCTCTACAACTGAGCTCAAACGCTCCAGCTTCTGTCGGGTGCTCAGAGAACAGACGTGAACCTGTAGTATCCGCACATGTTGCCCCAAACAACAGTTTGCCTTCTGACACACTATCAAGCGCGTACAAGTAAGTGCATCGATATGTGCATCTGGCTTCGTACGAGCCTCTTTTAAACTTCCATCCATCAGCAACAAGACCCAAAGTGCGACAGGTGGTGTTGGAAAATCAGCTGTTGCCACAGACTTTGCTGCATCAGCCTTGAGGACAGCATCGAGGACTGCAGGAGATCGGTCAGATCCTCCAATTCCTGAAACTATCCTAGGTGGCGTAGAAGATGTTGTTTCCCCTGAATCCGCTCTCCGTCCAAATATTCGTCCGTTCCGGTCTTCGACGGGAAGTGGTGATACAGTTTGGTATCAGACAGCCCTGCCCACGCCATTGAGCCACCCATCGCCAAGCATCAAACCTGAGGTCGCAGACCTTTATATCCACAAGAACACCAGGAACGATTCGCTTCAGATCTGGCTTTGCAAACGTCAGGGACAGTGGGAGAGCATCTCGGTGGAATTCTACGTTTGCTTCCTTCCGGATCGTGTTGTCGAAGGAGCTGCCCATCCTATGTTTCCTGATCGCGTCCTCAAGATTCGAATGAATGGAGAACCAAGCTGGGTTACAAAGCAAAGCTGCAGTACCATCAAATCTCGGAAGAAGTAATAAAGAGGTGATAGGATATCGACTCGGGTTGTAGGTTGTGATCTTATGATCAAGGTCTTCTTTGTATTGCTCATCTGTTGTATACATATATCATCGTGTGTTTCATCAACGCTTTAATTGGAATTACACTTTTATTTGACCTCGAGGAATGGTGTGGCAGATGTTCGACCCAAAAGTATATATCATGATTGTTTGCAGAATATGCCAATGAATACACTTGATTCGATGCTCAGCCCAAGGGTTTAAATAAACCGTTGTCAACGACGTCTGAGATTATCCGGGGATCCTGTTCAAAACTGCCAACTGAAGGAAGTGTATGACTCAGAATTGCATAAACCTCCAGCTGGCGTTTCTTCTCGATCTCTTCCGTGACTCGGAGCTTCTCAGCTTGCGTCTTCTTGTGCGCCAAAGCCTCTAAAGCGGTTATCTTTATAGTGGTCACATCTTCAAGTGTCTGGGCCATTCCAGCAAACTGCAACTTGAACTCTATTTTTTGAGAAATGACCTGAGGACTCGGTTGAACGTGTGAGCTTTACGGATTGACTCAGTCTCAGCTGACTACTAGTAATACTATAATGGCCACGAGTTTGTCACACAAATATAGAAACTCCTTCCGATTCGGTCTAGTTGCTTCCTCTTTTTTTGTATCAGTAAAAAAATTATCTGCAATAACGGTAGTACCGCGATGTCTACAATCAAAACTAGTTGGGCGGACGACGTCGAGGATCTCGAACAACCTAGAGTCGGGGAGGACTACGTCGATGAGAACGGCGTGCGCACGACGATCGAATACTCTATCAACGATGAGGGCAAGAAAGTCAAGGTTCGTCTGCATGTATCGACAAAACTCAATGCTAGACTAACCATACTTTAGATCACAAGGAAGACCAAGCGAGTCCTTCAAAAATCTCTCGTAGATCACACAGTTGCTGAGCGGAAAGCATGGGCAAAGTTTGGCCAAGAAAAAGGTAACGAGTTGTTAAATGGATGCGTGTATACATCTAGAGCCCTTACTGATAATTGTTGCAGGAAACAAAGCCGGCCCAGATCGGGCCACGACAACAGTCGGTGAAGATGTTTCATTATCT
This sequence comes from Sarcodon aspratus, assembly GCA_003313825.1. NCBI lineage: Eukaryota > Fungi > Basidiomycota > Agaricomycetes > Thelephorales > Thelephoraceae > Sarcodon > Sarcodon aspratus. The sequence continues at coordinate 11,976 of QLOR01001753.1, forward strand.
CTTCGTGCTGGAGGCAAAGTGAGCTTCCCTTATCTTTTATAAACTTCTCACATGCGCTAATTAACCCGCAATTATCAAGTCCACAGAAGAAGCCGAACCCACTGCTGAGGAGAAAATGCGTATCAATCTTGCTAAAGCTGGCGCAGGCAAGGTCGTATGCCGTCTGTGTAAAGGCGGTCACTTTACAGCCAAGTGTCCATACAAAGACAGCTTGCCGGTTTTGGAGGGCACAGGTATTTATCGCCTCGTCCTGATTCCCCATAACACCGTCGTTGATTCGTATTTCTCATTAGAAACCCCGCCTTTCCAGACAGGGGACGAAAGCGGTGCTCTGGTAGACGCAGCTCCAACTTCCTCCTCCGGCGGAGGTAAATACGTCCCGCCAAGCATGCGTGGTGCCGGTGGTATCGGGAGAGGTGCAGGAGAAAGCATGAGGGGCAACCGAGACGACCTGCCAACTCTAAGAGTGACAAACATCAGCGAAGACACACAAGAACAGGTGCGATTCATCCCATGTATCCAGCAAACAGTACGCTTAAAGCTTATGTTTTTCTTTTGCATCAAGGATCTCCGAGATCTCTTTTCTCATGTGGGCAGGGTAGCCAGGGTTTACGTCGGTAGAGATAGAGAGACCGGAATAGGTATTCATTCCTGCGCCGATATCCTGGCTCTGTGATTGATTGATCGTTCTCTGTAGGCAAAGGCTTTGCATTCGTTTCGTTTGAGGATAAAGCCGTAGCCCAACGTGCCATCGACAAGATGAACGGCCGAGGTTACGATAACCTAATCTTGAGCGTTGGATGGAGTCGTAAGTGGACACCTCGAGTCCCACCAACCATAAAAAATGCTGACATCACGATACAGAACCTCGAGAGCAACGATGATTGATGCCGATCATGCTGTACTCTCTGCTTTCCACGCATATTCGCATGTATATATATATACTCCTACAATTGCCTTCTCCAATACTAGGCAATAAAACTCTGATACACGCATTGGCTTACTACTCATACATACAACGACATGTTCTTGGGAGTGAACTTTGTGTTTGCGCGCGCGTGTGTGTTTGTGGTCAATTAGGCTACTTCTTGCCAGCCTTCTTGGCGGCTGCGCGGGCCCTCGTTATCTGTTTCTTCCACCCAAAGCACTGGGTGCAACCTAGTACGACGGTAAGATCGTGGCATCAACAAAGGTACGAAAGCAAGTCCGGAATAACAAAAAGGCTTACTGGCAGATCCATGTTTCTTGCACATAAACGTTCCATTCTTGTCCGTGGAGACTTGTGGAGCATTGAGTCCTTCACGATCAATCGGGTCGAACTACCTCGTCAGACGAGAGAGAGAGAGCCAAGATAAAAATAAAGATAGAGATAAAAATATTCGAGATAGTGAGATAAACAAAATAGGGGGATGCCAAATGACATGAGAACGTACGCCATAGAAAGCATCGTTATCCTCTCTACCATCGAAGGAACAATCGCCGCACTATCGGTGATCGATATGAATACGATGAACAACGCCCAAAAAAAACAACAACCACGACGTACGACTTCTTTGAAATGTTGCTGGCAGAAAAGAGCATCTGCAATCTCAATGGAAGAGGCGCTAGCAACTTCAGTCATGATTGAATCGAAGGGAGAAATATGTATCTGTGTGCACGGCGGCAGGAGAAGGGGGGGGAGAGGGGATAAGAGCAAGTGCGGGGTAATAGGGCGTCTGATTGTCGGATATTAGAAGGCTTGTTGAAACGAACCCCGCGTTTTTGTGATGATCAATACAAAGTCAAGTAACATAAATCGAAAAAATGCAGTCGCGTGACCATACAGTATAACAGAGGGTATAACCGAGCCACATACACTATGTAGTAACGGTTGCACACAAGTTGGAACAAACGAATGACACTAATAAGTACTCTCCTCGAGCTTAATCTCTCTAGACTCTTGTATCAAACCACAGCATGCGCAGCACCACGACGCGCAACAATCCCCGCAACCGTTCCCCGTTATTTTGTATCGCGTACGGATCCTGTCACGTGTGTTCATCTAAAAAATGAAAGGATTTAGAGATGGCAGGGAACAAAACACAATTTGGAGTATCAGGAGTTCTCTCATACCTGGGGGAAACAGGGACATCCAAAGGTGAGCAAGCAAGCATAGAAGAAACAATCTCCGGTGCACATGTCGCCTCCGTTAGGATGAGGCTGTCCATGCATTTCCAAATGGACAACGCGCGTTTTGTTTTGAGAGTAGAGGAAACACGGGACACACATCGCCATCAGGCCTATAAAAAAAACCGTTGAGTCGCCAGCTCTTCGAAAGAGCAAGAAATGGGGCTACTCACAGGCGTTGCCGTCAGCACAACAGTCGCATAGGTCATAACTCCAGTCTCTAGTCCCTTTGTTGTTGTATGGCTTGTTCAACGCATTCAAGTTCCCGGTCACTCGCATCCCGGGCTGAGCCTGCGAAAATCGGGTTCAGAAACTTTTTGGACATTATACCTAGTAGAAGTTCTAAAAACAACGCCTCACCTGGGGCTGCTGAGTGAGGGGAATGGGATTCTGCTGCTGCTGAGGATTGTAGGCCATGTCGCACTGCAAAATTGATCAGATGAGGTTGTTCTGGCAAAGAGAACGTCTCTCGTTTAACCAGACTATACTACACCCGTCTCTCTTATATACGCGCATCATATTTTGTTGTGTTTCAGGCTACTGTCACTGTCGGCCACAACGGCTCCTAACCCTAATGTTCCACTGAGTTGGAGTGGAGCACTAGTTCAGTGATCTCTTGGCTACAATTCTCATGTTCCCGAGATGATCGGTAGCCAATTCCCATGCTTCCAACGTTATCGCCACGACGGCACTCAGATCCAGGGCTCTGAGCTGTAGTCCTTTGCTACATAAGTGGTTGATTGTTGGGTACAGCGCTATATGTGCTATGCATCAGATGGAGGAACCACCACAAGGTGCGGGAGAGGTGCTCTATTCTGAATGCCACTCACAACATTTGAACCGTGCCAGTGGAACCCGTTGTATCACATGCCGCTCCCGCCCAAACAGGGAAGCAAGTGATCGGCATCATGCCAACGACGAATTCTTGTACGCAGGAACCGGTAACAAAACCTGTGAGGAGACTACACTTTGCAGAGGCTGAGTTGCTGAGCCAACTCGAAACCAAGATGATGTGTCCTTCGTTGTTCCGTCGCCGTCCCCCGTCAGCTCTACATAGGATGGATTTACTGACGGTTAAGCTGTACGGCCGCATCTCCAAGCGAAGGTTAAATATTTTGCTATCAACCTAGTACGACGGTAACATCGCGGCATCAGCAAAGAAAGCAAGTCCAGAATAACAAAAAGGCTTACTGGAAGATCCATGTTTCTTGCACATGAACGTTCCATTCTTGTCCGTGGAGACTCGAGTTGCATTGAGTCCTTCACGATCAATTGGATCGAACTACCTCATTAGACGAGAAAGAGAGAGAGAGAGAGAGCCAAAGATAAAAATAAAAATAATCGAGCGATACGTGAAATAAACAAGGAATAATCGCTGCACTATCGGTGATCGATATGAATACGATGAACAACCGTGCAGTGATGTGCCGGTCATGACTTTGTGCGAAAGTCACAGTCGCTGACTTGCAGAAAGTCTGAACGACTGGAGGCATAGCTGAGCATCATGTAATCCTAGGATCTTGACATGTCTGCATGCCTAAATGGGTTCACGGTTTGAAGGTACCCTGGGTACATGGCCGCCACCAGCCTAGAGGGGGCGACTAAGGGAAGTATTCGGATTTTGATTTTGATTTCACTCCTAGTAGCAGACTTTCTTGCTTAAACTCACTACCCAACAAGTTCAGACTTGAATAGCATACATTCCAATTCCCTTTTAACATCTACTAACAGCTTATTGTACGCGGGCAACTGCGTCTTAGAGCTTCAGAGGTACTTGTAATGGTATACAAATGCTAATTTAATAATAACATCATGGTGACCACTGTCCAAAACAGACGGAAAAGTTCGATTGTAATGATGGCATTACAACTTGGCCATGTGAACATTGAATATTCAGCACATTTTTATTCACTGAATACCCACACAGCTATATGTACTACCACATTTTAATGTATGTATATATTCTACTTATTTATGTAGCAGGCCCAGAATTGTCATAATGCAGGGCAGCGGTCGCAGTGCCGCCGCACACCAAGTATCAAGCCACATCAACCTTTCCTAATTCGGAAGAGTCGCAGTCGCCGCCCAAAAAGTCATAGTCGGTGACCCGACCCGACCACGACTGTGGCGAAGTGTCGCTGGCAGAAAAGGGGCCATCTGCAATCTCAATGGAGGAGGCACCAGCAACTTCAGCCATGATTGAATCGAAGAAATATGTATCTGTGTGCACAGCGGCGGGAGAGTGGGGTGAGAGCAAGTGCGGGGCAATAGAGCGCCTGACTGTCGGATATTAGAAGGCTTGTTGAAACGAACCCCGCGTTTTTGTAACGATGATTCACATGATCAAATACAAAGTCAAGTACTTGACATAAATCGAAGAAACGCAGTCGCATGAACCATACAGTATAACAGGGGGTATAACCGAGCTACATACACTATGTTGGTAGCGGTTGCACACAAGTTGGAACAAACAAATGACACTAATAGGTACTCTCCTCGAGCTTGATCTCTCTAGACTCTTGTACCAAACCACAGCATCCGCAGCACCACGACGCGCAACAATCCTCAAGGCCGTTTCCCGTTATTTTGTATCGCGTACGGATCCTGTCACGCGTGTTCATCTAAGAAAAATGGAACGGTTTAGAGATTGGCGACGAACAAAACACAATTTGGAGTAGCAGGAGTTCTCTCATACCTGGAGGAAACAAAAACATCCAAAGCTGAGCAAGCAAGCGTAGAGGCAACAATCTCCAGTGAGCATGTCGCCTCCGTTAGGATGAGGTCGTCCATGCATTTCCAAATGGACAACGCGCGTTTTGTTTTGAGAGTAGAGGAAACACGGAACACACCACCCCAACAGGCCTTTTATGAAGAAACAAAAAAAAAACCCCTTGAGTTGCCAACGCTTCAAAAAAGCAAGAAATGGGGCTACTCACAGGCGTTGCCGTCATCAAAACAGTCGCATAGGCCGTGACTCCAGTCTCGAGTCCCTTGGCTGTTGTATGACTTGTTCATCGCATTCAAGTTCCCGGTCGCTCGCATCCCGGGCTGAGCCTGCGAAAATCGGGCTCAGGAACTTTGGACATTATACCTAGTAGACGTTCTAAAAACAACGCCTCACCTGGGGCTGCTGACTAAGCGGAATGGGATTCTGCTGCTGCTGAGGGTTGTAGGCCATGTCGCACTACAAAGTTGATCAGATGAAGCTTGTCGCGAGTCACAAGGGCAAAGAGAACGCCTCTCGTTTAACCAGACTATTACTGCACCCGTCTCTCTTATATACGCGCATCATATTCTGTCGGAATTTGTTCTGTGTTTCAGGCTAATTATTGGCACTCTATCAGTGCTGGCCAGTCATGACCAGAAACGAGAAGTTACGGTCAAATGACTGTGACTAGTCGATGACCGGTCAATGACTGTCAAAACACTTTGACTGTGGCTGATTCCAGTGAGGGCCAGCAAGTTGTGACTACGTTGTGTCGTCACTGTCATGCACGACTCGGAAACCGGCTACTTTTGGCTACCTTGGCCCGAGGTGGCTGTGTTCTGGTCAAGTCAACAGGGAGTCAACTCGTGACCAAGTCATAACCGACCAATGACTTTCCTTAACCGTCAATGACCTGCACAACACTGCACTCTATCCACTGAATTGGATGCGAAGTACTAGCTCAGTGATGTCGGCTACAATCCTCATGTTCCCGACATGATCGGCAGCCAATTCCAGAGAATCACGGATCATTCATTTGTTTGAACAGAATGCTATTGTCGCGATGGCGCTCATATGAGTCATATCCAAGGCTTTGAGCTGTAGTCCTTTGCTAAGTGGTTGACGGTTTGGTACATCGCTACATGTACTATGCATCAGATGAAGGAACCACCACGAGGTACGGGAGAGGCGCTCTATCCTAAATACTCACAAACATTTGTTCCTTGGCCGCGAATCACGGATCATTCATTTGTTGAACAGCTTTCTTGATCGATTCATTAAATGCTGAAGGACAAATCGGCTTCTGTGGCTCATTGGGCCCTAGGACACCGCTACTATCACTGTGGGGAATGGCCAGTCAAACATGCGAAACAATTTAGATTTTGTCATGAGTATGGGTAAAAGAAATGCTAGTTACAGCTGGAACCCTTAAATTGGTTTTGTTGATAATTATCCCTACACTTATCCCAAATCTAATTCGACACGTGTATCATGCGCTTATTGTGAGTAAATGGGTCAGTAAGAAGAAGCTCAGAATAAGATCACCCCGTTATAAAAAAACTCTAGATAATCTCAATGAGTACATGTAGAACCAATTAGGGGTTATATTCATATTTATCTTCAAATAAACCTGCAAGTCCACATCTGCATTTCTTTTATCCAAACATACAAACAAACCAGAATTTATTCACGGGTTCAGCCGGTCATTCCCCACAGTGTATTAAGGGATATATTGGGTTTGGCTTGTTTTTCCCTGAACTCAGATGTTATGGAAACAACATCATTAAAAAATCAAGCCGACAAACCCACGCACCTGAAGACCTCTCCATATCAAGTCGACATTGCATTCATTACATCAGGAAATCCGCAAATCTCTATAAAAGGCAATAAAAGTGCAAAAAAGTGTCAAAAAGTCCGCAAAGCACAGAGAAAGTCACTCTTCGTAAAGCTAGGTCGGTTTCTGCGCGAAGTCTTATTTTAGAAACAACGACAGACATTTTCGAAGTACGGAAAAAGTTGGAATAAAGTTGATTTCGAAGTGAGACTTCGATTGACTGCGAAAAGTAACCAAAGTAACATTAAAATATAAAAATCTGTAGCACTCAGACAATTTTGGGAATGGCAGAAATATGAATACTAGGATACACAAAATGCAGTGGCAAGTTGACAGTTACTCGGGCAAAATGGAAATCAAACCTGCCACCCGAGCGATGATAACCCATCCCCCCGGGCCAACGCTGCCGGCTCCCCAGCCCGTAGCCTATTCATCTTCAAGTTCAAGTTCCGAGTCTGCACGTTTGCGGCCAGTGGTGCATCAGGAAATGCCTTCAGTGGCTGTCGTCCCAGCCATGATATATCGTACAGTATCGGGGTCTAGGGAATGGCGTGGGTATGGGTAAACCCACATGGGTATGGGTATGGGTAGGTGTGGGTATGGGTAA
>QLOR01001758.1:0-13927 GCA_003313825.1 Sarcodon aspratus
GTTATATCCGTGGCATTAAGGGCCTTTCTGGAAGTCAGTGGATGGGGATCTTGAATGCGACGTCAGCCATTCTGAGGGGAAACAAGAGGAGGGCTGCCATTGAGGACTCATCTGTCGATAATTACGATCCTCGCCAGGATATTCCGGATTCCGATGATATGTCCAACCTACTGGCAACCTAGGAGATAGCTATACGCCTATAGTCGATACAGTAAGTCTAATAGGGGTTGCAAGGTGATCCAATAGAAGTCAATCAACAACCTAATGCTCCACGATCTGGAATGCGATGGAGTGCGATGGGGTGCGATGAGGTACGAAGATGATACGATGTACGAAGTACGAAATAATAGGACAAAGGCGATGACGAAGGCGAAGACGATATACGATGGCGATGGCGATGGCGATGGCGATATACTAAGACGATGGCGAAGACGATGACAAAGGCGATAGAATTGAGCGAAGACGATAGAATTGAGCGAAGACGACGACGACGAGAGCGCACGATAAAATATCGTAAGACTTGGGCGATAGAAATTGAAACGAAGGGATGAGAGGTGAACTAAGTTGTTTTTTTGTGAAGTTGTTACAGGCTTTATATAGCTAAAAATCGTGTGAAACTATCTAAAAACGAAGCTAGTAGAGATAATGAAGATAGGGGTGTCACAGAGTACAAAAGAGAGCATTGGGACAGTCGAAATAGTATCTAAACTGCGAAAATACTTTGAAAAAATCAATAAAAGAAATAATATCCTAAAGTAGAAGGTGTGGTGACCGTGCGAAATGAAGGATTGTTCATATTACTATAAAAGGAAATCGATCGAATCGGCATCGCGAACAATAGATTGGGATTTTAGAAGGAAAAGATGACTAAAAAGTGATGACAGACGAAATATAGCATGTGCATGGTGGAGCGAAACTGATCATAGTGGAGTATAGCTGGTCATAGTGGAGTATCGAAGTGATTTCAAAGTGTTTCGAAGTGCGGGAGCGGCTGATGAGGGGAATAGAAGGGATATAGTGATAATCGAAGGTCCTGGTGTTCGAAGCTAGGGCGAAGTGTCGAACAGTGTAGTGCGATATTTAGCGATGTTGGTCGAGGATGGGTGTAGTGCAATGTTTTAGCGATGTTCTTCGAGGGTTGATAATAGAATATTAGTGAGTTTCGCAGCTAGAATCAATGGTGGTCGTATCACCGATCCATTCTGAAAGGCGAGGTCGCTAGGTAATGTAGCACTCGCTACAAAAATTATCATTAATCGGGCTTACTGCGTCTTTTCTAGCGCTTACGAAAGACTTAACTCGGGCTTTTTTTTGAGATACCCAAGATTTTTTGAAGGATTCGGACAGATGATTGAAAGACGTAAATAGTCATTTAAAGATATCGAAAAAAAAAGCCTTTACAATTACTTTAGATTCTCTTTAATTATCTTTTTTGTCTTTTCAAGCGATTGTCTTTCCCTCGGACCACCTAGCTTACATTTTCCTTAGTTTTTCTCATTTTGTGAGCTTTTCTATCTTACAGCATCTTTTTCGTCTTAAAAAGACGAAATAAGCCAAAATAAGAAAACCGCGGGTTTCCTGATGCTGTCTTTTTTCGTTCAGTGAGGCATCAACCTTTGGGTTTGGACGTTGAATGTTGAGTTTGGATGTTGAACGTTGAGCTTGACTGACAAAGAAACAATTCATGCGCCACTCGCCAACCTATCTGACACTTTTTCATAATACAGTACACATGCATTGTATTCATACGACGAGCGACAGGCATACATGTGCTATTACTGGCAACTCGAATTAATTCTTGGATGTATAGCCTTCTGGAATATTATGGCCCCGATACATCCGGATATGCAATGACATATTGAACATGATGAAGCCTACAAAGACAACAAAGACAACAAGCCCTATCTTCTTCAGAGTCAGAGATTTGTATTCTCTTCCTCGAATCACGTCCAAGCAGTGAAGGCAAACATGTTCAGGCCAAACCCGGTCAAACGTGGATGTGGACTGAGAAATAATCAAGCACCACGAGTCCTGACCGAGATCTCTTCCCTCGAGGAGAGATTTCCGCACAAGGGGTATAGACCGAGTGACCATCAGAAAGATTCCAATCGACTTTGTCTGCGTTTTGTGGCCATTGATGAGTCAGTCTTGAAACCCACCATTGGCACATCTGTCTGAATTGCAATACACAGCCAGTCAGTCCGCGCTTGCTGAGCGTGGCCTGTGAAAATCACCCTAGGGATACCTTTGAATAGACCCGTGGCTCACAAAGGGCCAAAGCAACTGCGTTTAAATTGAAAATTGAAAAATGTTTTCCTGCGTGTTTGCACCTTCCATAAGCAGGTGATCAGCCCTAGGCCATCACCGATTTGCCCTCCGTGCAACCTGAAATCCGCCCTCAGCGTGAACTCGGCTAACTGCCCAGTACACCCTAAACCTGTGCAAGGTGGCAAACAGCGTTCTATATCAGAGGGACCGAGCTTCAATACTAAGGATGCGTCCACTCGGAGCTCAGTGTGCGTGATACCAATACATAGGTAGGGACAGCAGACCATGTCAGCGTAGCGAATGGCACGGGTAACCCACGGGTCCAAATAAGGCAACCCGTACTTGTACCCGAAAAAAACCCGTATCGCATTGTGGGTACGGGTTTTCGACAGGTCGGGTATGGGTAGGACTACGGGTTTTTGTGGGTATAAACCCACAGTGGGTCACCCACGGGTATGTGCCAGTATGGTAGTGAAATATAACTTGAATATGATATTGCCAGCAGGAATATACTAAGAACTACAGCCTAAGGCCAATTCGTACAAGTAGGGGATTGAAATAAAACATGTCAGAGAGGCAGTCAACATGCCCTGTCAGTGCGAAACAAATTGGGATGCGGTTGTGGAACTGTGGTATGATTTGTGGAGGAATAGGGGATGGGCAAAGAATATCGTCTTCTGCAACGAGTAGTGAGCCGATTCATACGATTAGGAGACAAAATGCAACGCACCAAGGAGGCCTTTAACTTGTCCTGCGAGTGCAAAATAAATGGGCATGTAGTTGGCGAACTGTGGGATGATTTGTAGGCTTGGATTAATAGGGGATAGAAAATGAATCTGGTCTTGCGCAATAAGTAGTGGGCCGATTTGTATGACTAGGGGACGAAACGAACCATGTCAAGGAGGCGTTCGATGTGTCCTGCAGGTGCAAAATGAATTGGCACGTGGTTGGGGAGCTGTGGTACGATTTGTGAGGAACAGGGGATGGATAATAAGTTGGGTCTGGTGTGACAGGTTGTGGTCCAATTCGTACGATCAGTGGACGAAATGAGAGGCGTCAGAGAGGCGTTGAACTTGTCCTGCAAGTGCGAAATGAATCAGCATGTGGTTGGGACACTGTGGTATGATTTGTAGAGGAATTGGGTATGGATAACGAACATGGTCTTGCGTGACGAGTTGTGGTCCGATTCGTACGATCAGGGAACGAAATGAGAGGCGTCAGAGAGGTGTTCAACTTGCCCTGCAAGTACGAAACGAACAGATGAGTCGTTGGTGAATTGTGGGATGATTAATAAAATTGTAGTGGAACTAGGAGGTACAAAAACCCGTGCCCTGGGTATGGGTTTTCGGCGGGTCCAAATTTGGCAACCCGTACCCATACCCGGGAGTACCCATACCCATACCCAAACGGGTATACCCGTACCCTTGCCATTCCCTATGTCAGCGAGACCCAGTATTTGTACTAAGGATGTATCCGCTTGGTGCTCGGCATGGCAAATCTCAAGACGAGAGATACAACAATCATATCCCTATTGTAGTTTACATCTCATGCGGGGCTCTTAATTTTTTGAAACTCAAGATAATCCATGTTTGATACTCGGACAGAAAGCAATATATTCAAGACTTGATTAAATAGTAGCTACTGTACTGTCCCAGCTGGCAGGATAGAAGTTGCAGAACCTGGTGTTGAATCTGGGGACCCAGATGTCGCAGTGTTCGATATAGATGACAATGGGTTCAACTGTCAATCCTCTTCAATCTCTTCATCACCACGGTCCACGGTCGAGAAGGTCTTGATGCTCAAATGGGAATTGGCGCTTTTAATCGTGAATAAAATCAGTTCTCATAGCTGAATAACAATGGAGCTGGACAGACATACTAGAATTTGCTATGCGTGTAGTCACAACCCGATGACCCAAATCAGAACCGGTGACATTGCATCTGAATCGTAAAGAAACTGAATAGTATCAAAGGATATAGATATCATAAATAAGCACTTACCATCTCACGAAATGATTTCGGCATGTTAGAACATGTTGTGGCAGACAGCTGCAGTGGACTCTGATAGTTAAAAAAAACCAGCAGACATGATGACTCGGAGACTCAAGAGAGGGCAGTGGCAACGACATGGCTGTTGTTCAAGAAAGATGGGCTGGCTTCAAGAGTTGGAAAGTTCAACATTTTCAACTTGTCCAGTTTGGACAGCGGCAGCAACTCGTTTAGTGCCTCTAATGCAGAAAATGATTCGCATCCAACTTACTAGATGGGCAGATAGCCTCGGACATGGCAAATTATTGTCTTCATGTTGAACTCTCAAGATATCGTCAGTGTGAGAGTTATCGGAATGATCGTGTAGTCCACATCCGAAGTGCTGGGATCAACTGATTGTTTAGCTCTGCGATCCATACCGGCGATACATGTCCACTTGCCTTCAGTTGATGGAGTCCACCCTATAAAGATTTGAGAATCAATAAGCAAATTATACAATCCTTGATAAACATCGGACATCGAGCTGAATCAGGACTGGGGAACTCCGAGTCAAGTCAGTCAACCGGAGTGTTGGGCATTTTGATATCAAGCAGGAGACCAGCCAGAAACCAAGGTTGCTATTTGGGAGTGAAGGGCACAATGTGTAGAGGACCTCAGTACCGCAGAGGGGCCTAGCCAAGAGTAGCAATGGAGTTGCACGGCGGGTAACCTGGAGATGCTCGCATGCCGAGCCGAAGTTGGGCCTCAGGGTGAACTCGCGTCAACCACGTACTTCATTTGAATTCAACCGGGTGACAACCGCGTCATAACCCTCCATTTGTATTCATTTTCGAACATTATCTATTTCAAAAGCATCTTGTATTCTTCTTAAACAAAGACCTAGGTTCGAGCTCTACTTGAGACTGGATTCACAAAGGGCCAAATCATCCTCGGCACCATTTCAGTGACTGGCTGTGTAGATAGTTGCTCTGGAGGACGCTTTCACTCTGAACCTGCGGGTTGGCTAAGATGCCGATCACCTCTGGGAGCATAATTCGTGCTCAATAGAACTAGATTCTGCAAGAAGTCCTCCAAGAGTCGGTCTGATGATTCGATCTGGTCGAGAGATGCTGCCAAAATAAATTACATCTGTGAGCAAAGAAGAAGAAAATACGCACACCTTGTTTGGTTTTGAGATCATCCATCTTCTCTTGCAGCTGCTGGAGGCTCCAATGAAGATAAACAAACAAAGAACTCTGCAGTTCTTGTAAGGTTAATGGCACTTCGGTTGCAATCTAATAGACGGCTCGCCTGTTGTTTCTTTCATCTCAGAAGCTGGTCCTGGAGCGCTTCCGCTGCAGCATCCGAAGAGTCCGACTCCTCTTGGTGGGTGCGTTTGATCTCAAGGATAGACTGATCTATTTGGCAAAGTCTATCGAGAATCACACCTGCAGATGAGAAGAAAGAAAGGTATTACGGTTAATGAAAGAACTCGCAGGGAAGAGTAAAAATAAGCATACTTCTTTTGTCGATTGCTAGCGACATTCTTGTGGTTTACCGCAAGCAAAAAGAAAATTTGAGAGCCACAGCAAAGTAGAAATCAGAGGCCAGTGTTTATAATGTGACAAATTGGTTGAGCGCACAATGGCGTGCCAGTGAGTTATATTGTTCAGAGTTTGAAATAGGCCATTCAGCCAGGCTGAACAGTGATTCGGTACAAGTTCTGAATGATAGGCTTATGTCTTCGGCATTTGATTTGCAGTCATCCACAGTAAACGATGAGGGACTACATAAATTGTCGAATATACTGAGTGACAACGATATGGATTTTAATATACAACAATCAACGCAGCTGCCTATCCAGACAACGAATTATGAAAGTTATTGAAGACCACCCCAATTCACAGCTCATATGTCATAGTCTGATCCGTTTCCCATCGGAATTCCCATCGGACTTCCTTTACGACTTCACCTTCAATTCTCTTCAAGCTCTTTTGGACTTCCTTTCGGACTCCTTTCTTATCTTCTTCACATTCTATCATTCTACCTTCAGTTCATCAATCACTCATTTAGTTTCCTTCCCGCTCTTTGATATCATCACTCCGCTTATTCGCTTGTTATCTCCTTGGAACTCCATTATCCATGTGCTACCATTCTAGCCGTTCCGCAGGGTTTCCGCTATACCGCTGTTCCGCACTTTGATATTGTTTCATGATTACCTTTTACTTATTACTACCCCTCGGGCTTCCAGTATATAAGCCGTAGCTTTACATTGTATTCTGCAGTTCGAATATTGACTAAGATTCACTTTCCCTCGTTCCCCTCTAAGTCTCTCTCTACATCTTGATTCTCCTCGGAGTTCCATTCTCGATTCTCTGTCTTGAAGTCGGAACACTGAGTGTGGCGAAGGGCGCAACTTCTTATAAGTTGAAGCTGAGTTCCGTTTGTCCCCCTTGGAATTCCACCAGACTTCCCTAGTTGGTAAGTCAGGTCTTGACAGTATATTCGAACTCACGCTTCGCACGTTCTCTCTCTGCTTTGCTCTCTTATCATCCTCTTTTCTTATGACTCGTACTTGTGCTATGACTACTAAGGACGGAAAGATGCGTAGTCCCTTGCATCAATCACCTCCGAGGAATCCCACTATGTTCGGGACTTCCTCCCGTCCATCCAATATCTTTGGAACTTCTAGTGCTGCCGTATACTCTTCAATCAGCACGCACACCAGACTAATGAGTCCTCCTAATGTTGGAACTACCACTGGACCTCTGGAACCTACTCACTCGAGGAATTCCTCTCTCGAGTATGAGGAAAATCCTCCTCCTCCTCCTGGTACCTCTGCACCAGAGGACCCGGAAGATCCAGAAGATCCAGAGGATCCTGAGGACCCAGAGGACCACACTCCCTCACAGACTCTGTTACCTCCTCCTCCTCCTAGTAGAATTCCCGACAAGGACGATCCATTCTCTGATGATCCTCCTATTGGAACTCCTAGTAACGACTCTAACCCAGGGAGTTCCGATAACGACTCCAACTCTGATGAATCTGACGACAGGGATGGTCGTTTGGCCAACGCCCTAGTTCTTCTCACTCGCAGTCTCAAGAAGATCAACAAGTCCTCAGATCCCAAGGAGTCCCGAGTCAAAGTCAGGGATCCAGACACCTTTGACGGTTCTGATCCAAGGAAACTCTGAGATTTCCTCGTCTCCTGCAACCTTCACTTCTGAGATCGCCCCAAGGTCTTTGCGTCCGACGAAAAAAGAATCCTGTTCATCATCTCTTACCTCAAGGGTGCTGCTCTTAGTTGGTTCGAGCCTGGTCTTATGGATCAGACAGATTCCATCCACTGGATGTGGGACTTCGAAGCTTTCATCAGCGAGCTAGAAGTCAATTTCGGACCACATGACCCTGTCGGAGATGCCGAAAAGGCTCTCACGGAGATCTCCATGAAGGACAACTCCCGCATCATTAAATATAATGTCGAGTTTTGGAAGTTAGCCTCCAGAGTAAACTGGAACAAGTCTGCTCTTACGGCGTGCTATTTCCGCGGACTTCCCATCTGTCTCCGTACTGAAGTCTTGTGTGGTGGCAAACCCTCCACACTTCTGGAACTCCGACTAAAGGCACAGGACTTGGACGATATCTACTGGATGATGAAAGAAGAATCCAATAACGAAGCTCGTGCACACGCTCCCAAGCAGACCCAGCCTCACAAGGACTCTGCTAAGCCGAACTTCTATTCTTCTTCTCGTCCGGACTCCTCCGCACATTCCGCTCGTCACTCCGGTCCTGCAGCCAGATCCTCTTCTTCCTCCCATAACTCCTCCTATAACTCCCAGGATAAAGCCAAAACCGCCCTCGACGGTAAATTGGGTAAGAACGGTAAATTAACCAACAATGAACGCGAGCGTCGCATTAAAGATAACCTCTGTCTTTATTGTGGCAAATCAGGACACATGGCTAAGGAATGTCCTCGGACTTCCTCAACCTCTGCTCGCGCTGCAACCGTTGACTCCAAAAAGGCCGATTCCAGGGACTCCAAGGATTCCGCTACGGACTCAAAAAAATAGTCCACAACCCCCAGGAAAATGCTAACCGGGCTGAGGGTTGCGTTGACCTCGACCGAATAGCTGAAATCCGACTTAACGCTTCCGCTCTCTATTCTCCAAATTCTTTATTTATTTCTCTTTCTATTCCAAAAGTTGCTTTAGACATACATACTCTTATTGATTCCGGTTCTTCTCATTGCTTCTTAGATTCTGCTTTTGTTACTAAGTATAACATTCTGACCTCTTCCGTTTCTCCGATCGGACTCCGCTTATTTGATGGTTCTAGTAATTCTGTTATCACGCAAATTGCCAAAGTTCCTATTTTGTTTCCTTCAGGCAAAAATTTTGAATTAACATTTTATGTTATCTCGCTAGACTCTTCCTGTTCTGCAGTGCTTGGATATAATTGGTTGAGGCAATACAATCCGTTGATTGACTGGTCCTCCAACCATATCTCGTTCCGGACTCCAGAACACAGAGGTCGAGCACCGTCAACACCCTCCGTTAAAGTGGTTTCACCACGAGATTCTACTCCGTCTCCTCTGTCCTCGCCTCTTGTTCTCCCCTCCGATGCTCCTCCAGACCTCCGTCCGTTCTCTCCTCCTCGGGTTTCCCTGATCAATGCTGCTGCTTATCTGCACGCTGCCAACCTGCCTGGTTCCAGTGTCTTCCAGTTAACGCTCAGTGATGTTCTAGGAAAATCCGCTACTCCTGCGGAACCCATGGACTTGTCTATGGTTCCCATCAAATATCACGAATACGCCGATGTGTTCAGCAAGAAGAAAGCAGACACTCTAGCTCCCCACCGTCCCTACGATCTCCGGATCGAGCTAGAGGAAGGTGCTACGCTACCTCCGGGTCGCATGTACTCTCTTTCTCCCTCAGAAGTCGATTCTATCCGCGGCTTCCTTGATGAACACCTCTCAATCGGCTTTATTCGTCCTTCCAAATCATCCCTCGGCGCTCCTATACTCTTTGTTAGGAAAAAAGATGGTAGTCTACGACTATGCGTGGACTTCCGCAGGCTAAACAAAATCACTAAGAAAGATCGTTATCCTCTCCCTCTAGTATCTGATTTCTTAGATGCCCCGCGGAAAGCCCGGATCTACTCCAAAATCGATCTGCGCCACGCTTATCATCTTGTCCGTATTGCTGAAGGTGATGAATGGAAGACGGCATTCCGCATGCGGTATGGTTCGTTTGAATGGCTTGTCATGCCGTTCGGACTTACTAACTCTCCCGCGGCATTCCAACGTTTTATGAATGATGTTTTTGGAGACCTCCTTGATGTGTGTGTCGTAATCTACCTTGATGACATACTGATCTACTCCGATTCTTTGGAAGATCATCACGACCACGTCCGGGAAGTCTTCCGGCGTCTCCGTAAAAATGGTTTGTATGCGAATGCCCAAAAATGCGATTTCTATAAGGACACTGTTGAGTATCTTGGCTATATTTTATCTCCGGACGGCCTCCGCATGGACACCAAGAAAGTGCAAACGATCTTGGATTGGCCGGAGCCCCGGAAGGTCAAGGATATCCAGTCGTTCCTAGGATTTGCCAACTTCTATCGTCGTTTTATCTTCGGATATTCCGACATAGTTGTTCCCCTTACGCATGAGACGCTGATACGACCACTATTGATTCCAGCTTCAAAATTAGCTAATGTCCTCTCAATATAGCCCACAAAAGAACAATGGCAAAACTCCAAAGAATATCGCACCATGTCGAATCATGTCGATTATTCGCATTGTTCGAGGCTTCGATCGACACTTCGCTCATATTCGATCGACACTTCGCTCATATTCGCCCTAGCTTCGATCAAACACTTCGATCATTCGATACTATTCCCCTTCTATTCCCCTCATCAGCCGCTCCCGCACTTCAAACCTCATCGAAACACTTTGATACTCCACTATGATCCCCTTATGCTCCACTATGACCAGTCCTACTCCACTACACACATGCTACATGCTCAAAACACATGCTATATCCTCTTTGTTGCCCCTTTTAGTCATCATTCCCTTCTATCATTTTGATCTATTGTTCGCACTACCGCTTCGATCGATTTCCTTTTATAGTAATATGAACAACACTTCGTTTCGCACGATCGCCGCACCTTCTACATTAGTATATTATTTCTTTTATTGATTTTTCGAAGTATTTTCGTAGTTGAGATACAATCTTTTATTAAGCTCGATGTTCTCTCTTGTACTCTGTGACACCCCTGTCTTCATGATCTCTACTAGCTTCGTTCCTAGATAGTTTCGCACGATTTTAGATATATAAAGCCTGTAACAAGTCTACAAAATAACAATTTAGTTCACCTCTCGCCCTTTCGATTCAATTTCTATCGCCCAAGTCTTACGATATTTTATCATGCACTCTTGTCATCGTCGCCTTCGCTCAATTACATTGCCTTCGTCTTCGTCTTAGTCTATTGTCATTGCCATCGCTCAATTACATTGCCATCGCCATCATATATCGTCTTCGCCTTCGCTCCATTACTTCGTACATCATCTTCGTCTTCATACATCATTGCACTTCAGATCGTGGAGTATAGGTTGTTGTTTGACTTCTATTGGATCACCTTGCAACCCCTATTAGACTTACTGTATCGACTATAGGCGTATAGCTATCTCCTAGGTTGCCAGTAGGTTGGACATATCAACGCGTAAGGATGCTCCTTGGAATTTTGATGACCACACTCGTTCTGCCTTTCACAAGTTGAAGTCTGTGTTCACTACGGCTCCAATCCTAGTGTTAGGATTCACCTATCCTAACCGCCTTACACACTACAGAATATTCAAAACCATCGACTAGACCCACAGACATACCAGATACTTATGGATACAGAAGACACAGTCAAGACTCACGTCTACAGACGAGTACACAAGACATAGGAACTAGTCCTCATCAGACATCATCCACAGAACCATTTCCCGCTGCATAGATCATCAATACTACAGATCAAGATACCCTAGTCAGGACAGGATCTTATCCCTCATCCAGAGAACGTAGAACGATCTTTACCCTTCCCTCGGGTTTGGATTACCATATCCAAGGTCTCACCATGTGGTCATAGAATGTTCTCAGACATTCCATCAAGTTCCATTTGTCATTACTCATCTTTCCCACACGACGTCATTCACAGTCAAAGACCAGTCAGCACACAATCCTTATCCAGTATACTTATGTCAACATTCCATGAAACGGTCATGTGTTATCCTCAAGGCAGTCACATCACATGTCACACTTTCCCTTGGGTTATTATTCTATCTTATCGTTTATATCTCCCCTTCCTCTCATAGTCTTTCAACAAGACCTCGCCATATTAGAGCTCTAGGTATTTCCCTATCTCTAGATTATTCTCATCATTTCCCCTTTAGTATTTCCTTTCCTATTGATTATTCTTCATCATGGTTTATTGCTTATCGTTTCCTCTTTCTTTCTCACACATTCAGTTTTTATCCCCATTAGTATAGATTATTAGTCGCAGTTTCCATATTGAGGTAGTTATTCCCATGGGCCAGTAGATACATATATAAGGACGCCATGTAATAGCTAGAGTTCCCTCAATTTGGATTTTGACTTCATAGTCTCTCTCTATAGGTTGACTTCCCAGTCTTCCTCTCAGTTTGACTACCTTGTCCCCATCACTGCCCTCAGTAGCCAAGAGCTAGGGATCTTCCCTCGACTCTATGCTTCCTGTGCCCCTCTCATCACCTCTGTTGTAACCTCAAACACCATATTTGATTGGTTGGTAGTCAAGGACGTAACACCTAGCCCTGTGGACTCTGGACTGCAATATGATTGTGGAAACCGATGCTTCTGATTTTGCTCTTGCTGCTATTCTCTCCGTGTATACTCCAGACAGGGAACTCCACCCCATTGCTTTCCATTCACGCTCCTTCAATCCCGCTGAACTTAATTATGACACCCACGATAAGGAACTCCTTGCAATTTTCGAAGCCTTCAAGCATTGGCGACAGTACCTCGAGGGTAGTGGAACTCTGGTTGATGTTATCACTGATCACAAAAACCTGGAATATTTTGCTACCACCAAGCTACTTACTCGACGCCAGGCTCGTTGGTCGGAGTACCTTTCCCAATTCAATATGATCATTAAGTTCCGCCCTGGGAAGCTCAGTGCCAAACCTGACGCTTTAACTAGACGATGGGACGTCTACCGCGAAGGGGGAAGCAGCGACTCAGTCCCCGGACTTCCGAATAATTTATGTCCACTATTCACACAAGAGCAGTTATCTACTTCACTACGAGCTACATTCCTAGCATCTCCAATCATCAGAAGCATGCTAGTCTTGGATATCGATAAACTCCACAACGATATCCGGAATTCCCTATCCGCGGATTCCCTTTCCTCCGCACAACTCCCTACTCCTACTGACCCCAAATGGTCTCTAGGCAGTGATGGTTTACTGCGACGTTATGATCGTATATATGTCCCGGACTCCGCAGACCTCCGTCTGAAAGTCCTGCAGTTCAAACACGATCACATACTCTCTGGACACTTCGGTCAAAACAAGACTCTTCAGTTAGTTAGACAAGAGTACTTTTGGCCTAATCTCCGCACCTTCATTCAGGACTTCTGCAGTTCCTGTACTACCTGTAAACGTTCTAAAGCTCCTCGTCATAAACCCTACGGACTCCTTAAACAACTCCCAGTACCAGAAAAGCCATGGAACTCCATCTCTATGGATTTCATCGAGCAACTGCCAGAGTCCTGTGGATTTACCTCTATCCTCGTCATTATAGACCGACTCTCCAAGCAAGGCATATTCATTGCCATGGTCAACGAGATTACAGCTCAAGAACTTGCGAGATTATTTGTCCTCCATGTTTTCTCCAAACATGGCGTTCCAGCTCACATCACTTGTGACCGGGGCTCCGAGTTTACCTCCCACTTCTTCTGTTCCCTAGGTCTAGCACTTAACATGAAGATTCACTTTACTCCTGGTTATCACCCGGAAATCTTCTCCAACTATCAACAAGACAACTGGTCGGAACTCCTACTGCTCGCCGAATTCGCTTACAATAATGCTCCTAGCGCTGCTACCAGAGTTTCCCCATTCTTCACTAACAAAGGTTACCACCCCAACATCACAGTTATTCAAGGGCTCAACCTCACTTCTCAATGAGCTCAAGAATATGTGGCAAACCTCGAGGAACTCCATGTGGAACTCCGCAATCAGATCCTCCAAGCCCAGAAGCGTTATCAAGGCCCAGCAGATCGTCGTCGGACTCCTGCACCAAACTTCACAGTTGGACAACAAGTGTATCTCTGCGCAGAACATATTCCTACTACTAGACCTAGTAAGAAACTCTCTGAAAAGTATCTTGGTCCGTTCGAGATCATTGCTCGACCAGGTACTCACTCCTTCACACTCCGGCTTCCGGAACACCTCCGGGCTATCCACCCTGTTTTCCATGTCTCTCAATTAGAACCGGTAACTCCGAACACTATCCCAAACCGCGTTCAGCCTCCTCCACCTCCAGTCAAAATTAATGAAGAACTCGAGTATGAAATCTCCGAGGTCTTAGACTCCAAAGTCGATAATCGGCGTAGGTGCAAACTCTTATACCTAGTCAGATGGTTAGGATATGAAGGCACAGATGAAGAGA
>QLOR01001765.1:0-14969 GCA_003313825.1 Sarcodon aspratus
ATTGCACAATTTGCGACCCAGTGGGCTGTGACTCGGACTCGGTGGACTGGCCAGCCATGATGAGAAAAGTGACGAAGTTGGTACAATGAGAGATCAGAGTTATTGCATGCAAGGAGATTTGCTGTTGCCTCTCACTAATCAGAGCAAGTATCTTCTCGTCCATGATTGGATTTATAAATAATAATCGCAAAACGTTTCTTCAAACTAGTCAGTTGTGGCTCTTTATTGGATCTCCGCTTGTGGCCATCTCGGCAGATCTGACGTCTGTGGCTTGTGAGTTGGGTGCGTCCGGCCACGCACGCCTACCGAACTGGGCCTTATTAGTCTTGTGCATGACGTCTCACTTGCTTTATCTCTTGTGCTCTTGTACGACATTCATGCTCTTATGCGACATACTTGTATGATAGACTGTGATCTCCAAGTCAAGGCTTGACTCTGCTGGCACAACCACAGAAGTGCGACAACTTTCCCATTCCGAACTCAAAGTTACGTTGATGGTTTGAGGGACTGTTCTCGCTACTTCGTTTGATCTATTCTGCATTCCAGGCCACGACTTGAGTTCACATGCCACTTGCTACCAATTAGCAGTATAGTCATGAAGGTGCTCGCTGGCTGTCGTTTTGCTCCTGCCACTGTGAGTCTCCCCACCGGCACGGGCCCCGCCAGAGTCGGCTTGTCCAAGGTGTTACTGACTCCGGCCCTTCCTCATGTCTGCCACTGGACTGATCAGCAGTTGACGAGATGCTGGTAGACTACTACTAGCCCATGCTCTCTCCCTTCGCATAAAGTCATCTGCTCTGGTTCTTGCTCTGGTTCTCGCTGGCCTCTCGGTGATGCATCCTGCAAGTCGTTTTCTGCGATTCCTGCAAGATGTCCTCTGCGTCTTCCTCTTGCCTTCTCTTGTGTTCACTGTCTATGCTTCACGTGTTCGTCTAGGCTGCTATCTTGCTCTCCCCTGCTACTTGTCCTTTATCGCTCTCGTACTATCCTGTCTCTCCGCCCCCTACTCTGATCTTCTGATGTGTGCCGTCTAGTGTGGATGTTCAATTTTGTTCTTATCTTCTGCAGTATTATCTTTTGTCATATTCCTTCTTTCCTGTTCTCTTTCAAAGAGCGCGTGTGCTCTCAGTTTTCATATATTAGATTTTGAATACAAGAAAATTAATGTCCAAATCTGGTGTGATCCTGAACATGTTTTGGATGAATTATTGGCATAAATATGCGATATCTTAGCAGAAAATTAGAGCTAATTTTCGAAAATTTGCGCCTAGCTATCGGGGGACTAATATAATCTGCTAATATTTGCTAATCGAAAATTAGAGGTTATTTTCGCTAATATGCGCAAATTTTCGCTAATTAGCAGGGGGGGTTTTCCCTGATGTTTCTGCTGGAGAAGACATCGTCACTCCGAAATCCTCGAACATCACCATGCTATTGTAGAGGTGGACAAGAAATTGGAGCATTATCAATGCGTCTTCAATGAAAGATGAGGGTAAGTGTATGCATTTTTGCATGTTTAATACTTGCTCATATCTGGTAGAGTAGCCTTTGTTTCTTACCCTCGCTCGGTCCATTTGCAAAAGAACTGCCCATAAATGAATTTCCCGCTTCGTTAGGGCTGCTGCGAACTGAGAGAATCAAGTTCTTGAATAAGAGCGGCGTACCTGTCGAGCAGAATGTTGCAGATGAAGAACGCGATGATCAATCAAGTTCGGACACCGGAAGTGAAGATGATACTGATAAAGGACATGGTAGCAGTGAGCATGGCCGAGGAGAGTCCAACGTACGTATTGCAACAATGTGCTTTTCAACGTCACGATCTCACCTACACAAAATATCCAAAAAGCTCAAGTCCAGACGCAATACGTTCAAATGTTTTCACGCAAAAACCAGAACATCCTGTCATTTCATTACACGAAGCTCGCCGAACACGAGAACTTGTTGACTTCTATTAATGGCGATGGTGGAGAAGAGCCAGACAACGACGGCAAACGTTTTGCTCTCAAGAGAGTAAACCATGATCTTCCTTCGACATCAGATCTGCCTATCCACTCTGATTTGTCCAAGCGGAAAATAAAAAAGCTCAAGTCCAAAAAGGCAGTGGCGAAGCAGAACCTCGGGGCCACAAACTTGTATCCGACGATGAGGGTTAACCACATGAATTTATAAATTTGAAGAGTGGAGATGGGGAACGGGTGATGAAGAAGGAAGCCAGTTCATAGCAAAGGAGAACGGTAGGATGAAGCGAGCTGATGGTCATGATAAAGAAGAGGCTAAGGAAAAGAAGAGGGAACGAAAGGAGAACGAGAAGGAAGAGGTAAAAAAATGTCTTTTCCATTGGATTTCAATCAGGTGTTATCGGGTTCTTTTGATTGTTTCACAGAGGGGTTTGCTTGTGGATCAACCGGCCGTAGCGCAAGTCTCAGACAATGATGTATATGTGTATGAGAATCGCTGTCGGACAAGCATTCGACGCATTTGCCACATTCCCACTCTCAAATTCATCTCAGGCAGAAAAGTCACAGACTTACCTGATGGCTATGATACCATGTTAGGAAATAGTTAAGGGAACCTTTCCGGTGGTCAGAAGCAGAGAATTGATGCGCATATCATAATGCCCTAGCAGACTGATATTTCAAAGTTGGCTCCAGCATCTGGCCACATGTTAACGTTGTGGCAGGCTATGACAGCGCGTTCGAGATTGTCGGTGTAAGATTAATTGGCATGATGCAGAAATGGTTAGTCGTATGATCAACTTTGTTGATGTCGAAACCACTCATCCAAGCGAAAACAACCAGTCACTGTGATGGAAGTATGATCGGACTACAACGAAAGCCGTCCTTCAAATGATAGCAAAATTCATACCGGAACAAGTATGCGCAAGATTTCCACGGGCACGGGATATACTTGATAGTTTGTGCTTCAGTAGATCATGACGCTTATCGACAAATCACCTGTAAGCAAGCCAAACGCATCCTCTATTTGCAATTGTGCCTGATTAAACTTCAATTTTGTCAACAGAATCAAACCGTTTAACAGATAGAACGACGGCGATCAAAGCCCCCGAAGTTAAGCAATACAACAACCTATGGCGCTACAGATGTCTCATGTATATCACCACCTGTAGTAGATTCCTGCACCGACTGCGACCCCCCGGTGTGGCGAACGAACTGGAGAGGAGATGCCAAGCCTGGTTCTTCATCGGTGGTATGCAGTTCCGTTCGTAGACTTTGATTGCCCATGTGTCGGATATTGAGTATGATTCTAGCCGTAAGCACTGCATAGAGGACAGTTTCCAAACTGGGAGATGTTTTCTGAGTAATTATGACCCTCGTCCAACAAAATGTCACACTGACGGAGTTAAGATGAACATAAAATCACGCTATATGAGGCGAGGGATAAATAATGCGTGGATATTCTTCTCAATAAATGGGACTTACAGGCGGACTAACTACGACGGCCACGTTTGCAACTGAGACGCCTATTGAAACATTATGAGCACTGAAGTGTATTTCCCGAAATAAGACAACGCACAGAGCTGGGCAACATAGAACAGAATACCTATGAAGAAATATTAAGTCTCGAAGCTTGCTAATGACGAAATGGCAAAGCCTCACTCACCGTCTCTGTGAATTATAAGCGATAACCTGCCAATGTTCCCTTGTCGATCTATGCGAGAATAAGTGAGCTATTAATAATAGTAGACATACGGACGAACATGACTGAAAAGCACTGATTGCCATGAGTGTGAGGAAAACTACGAGGGTGTGAGCTTCAAGTAGTATCAGAAATGCAGATAACGCTTACGGGCTTCTATAACAGTGAACGAAGTGTAATTTGCCCACAGTATAATGCTAGATTTTGTGACGAAACATCCTCTGAATTGCGGATATGGCGGGGGAGCGTCTATGAGAGCAGCGTGATCAAGCAATGACACCAGAGATAGAGATGTGAGCGCACACTCAAAGGCACGAATGAACCTCGGCAGCAAAACGAATTGCAGTACCAAACCCGCAAGGTTTGAAGCCACAAGTAAGATACCAACTGGTTTGCTTCTCTTCCAAATTGCCCAAGTCCTGATAGAGAGAATAACTTCGACGGAGGGGACAAATTATCGGCATGAGGTATGTCATTAATGCAAGCACACTCACTTTCTGCGAGGGTGCCTTGCAACACCAGCAACCCTAATCTATACGTAGTGTCTTGATAAATACAGCAAGTAAAGAATACTTACACGATTCCGCAGGGTATGCGACCTTGCATGTTTCAACTGAAAGGTTGGTGGACAGTCGATCTAGCAAGCAAATAAACTGAATTCAGAGTCGTTTTAAGAGAGCATGACGCACCGCGAAGTAAAAGAAAGTTCAAGGCAAACGACGTATACCTGAACACAAGATAGAGTATCTTGGTGTAGCTCCATGGTGAGAACCAGATGAGCTTGATCTCGAGATGGAGCGTTAAGAGGTAATCATAGACCTTTATCAAAATACAGTGAATGATCATGAACCAGACAAAGAATGCATACAAATATTGAAACTGCAAAAACTGCATAACATATCAATTAAGACCAAACCGTGGCGATCAAATATGCACACCAAACATGTACTGCGCAGGTGGTAAATTGAGCAAAGGTTTCGTCTTCTCAAGGAACAAGTGCTCACATCTATAACGAGTCTCTGCTGGTGGATCAACGTAGCAGCATCCATTTTTGTACCAGTCAAATTCTGTCGCCTTTTGCAGGAAGAAGATACTATGCGGAACACCAGAGGGTAGTGTTCACCAAGCTACCCCAGTGTTTAAGAACTATCACAGGCGCTGATCACAGGCTTTAATCTGATGGATCATTGATTTTCAATGAGAAATGGAGCAGAGCCCATACAGATGCCATCATACGACCTGAAACCTTGGTTAGTGCTGGGTAGCTTCCTGGTAAAGTCTGGCTCGACCGCCGAGAGTGAAGATTTCGAGTGAAGATTTCAATAGTATGAATGATCCGAAACTTGCAATACTAATTTCGCTCCAGGGAGCCGAAGTTGAATAGACACAGGAAGTCACATTGGTCCGTACAATATGATGTTGATGACCCCCGCTGCGCCGCAAGATGTTATTGTCTGGGGGCGACGTGGAAAATACAGACATCGCACGTTATTGGAAAATGTGATTAGTATGCGCGGCATCGAAAACTTGCCATGCTGTTTGAAGTGATCTTTAACGGCAACTGCAAGGAGGACAAATTTCAAGTTGAGGATCCTACGATTCCGAAGACGCGGAGAAGAGCGAGGATTTGTGAATATGATGCTGCTGTACGTGAGCTCGGAGAGTTGCTGGTTGAAACGTTGGCCTGTTAATAAAACTCAAATTGAATCAGGTTTGACATGGTTTTGAAATTGTTCTCAGAGTCCACGGAGACCGCCCTACGTTCAATGTTGATATCAAAAACCATTCCAAAGCGAGTTCAATAACCTTCTGAGGCTGGGATCCTAGTCATACTGAACACCTCATTTATCTCTGCCATCCACATTCATGAACGTTTGAACGCCGAATACAGATGTGGCTGATTAGGCTGGGTCGAAATCACCGCCAAGTTCTGCAAGTAATTCATTCATATCTATACTTCAGGCATTCGAGCTACCTCCCTACATCACCGGCGGTGTTTCTCTGCGACCAGATACACTCAATGAATGCGGGCTTAATTCGCGACCATCATTGACTCGTGGCTGGACGACTCCGGCTATCTCCGACTTCAAGCTTCAAGGGTGCCGCATTCAAGTTGATGTATTGCCAATGTTTCGACTCCTCGCCAGCACCAATGATTACATGTATAGCGCATTCAGCTTTCCAAGGGGTGATAAAGCGACGAAGAACAAGGAGACACTGCTTACGTCCATAACGTGTCTCTGCTGCTGCAAATGCTGAATGAATGCCATGGCGTCTATCCTGTATCAACCGAATGCAGTCGTGTTTTGGAGGAGAGAGCGAGCAGAACAGAAGATAAGGCAGCTCCAGGGGCCTCCTATGTGTAAGAAACATCACAGGCGCTAATCAGAAACTATCTTTGTGCATGATACCGTGGTACTTTCGGATGATCATCAGATATATGGCCATGCCCCCCGGTTCATTTCATACTGATCCTGGGTTCAAACTAGTCATAGAATTCTGAAACGGTTTGAGTATACCAACTCTGGAACATGCATGCACCTAATGGTTGAACGTTGAACGTTGATGAATAATGAACCCGGGGCAACTTCGTTCCGCTTGGGCGACTGAGTTGAACCTAAGATCGCGTTATGCTTGGCTGTCTCTATGACCTTAAGATGCGATGTGGGGAATCTCCGGCAACGACTCGTAACGTTGAGCAAACCCGAATCAAACCAGCGGCTCCCAGACGAGATAGATATTTGTGGTCCCGAGCAATCTGAAAAGCCCAAAGCCCAGAGTGAGGAGAGGCTTCGGTTAAAATTTTCCGTTGTCAGAAATGTTACAAGTGAGGCGTTGTGTCGGCGTTGCCATGCAGCGTGCGCTGAAAGCCGCCGTCTTCTCTGAGCTGCTTCAGGCTTACTGTCCTGGCACTGTTGACCTACATATATCGCACTCGGCTTTTCGAGACAATCTTCAAGGTCCTCAAGGCCTTAACACGTACACTGTCAATCGCAGTCCTTGCCTTTTTTTGTGAGCTTGGTGTTAGGCTCTGCAACTCATTTGAGGGTGAGACCCCACACGCTTTCTGTCTCGAAGTTATATATCTTTTCAAATTTCTTACTACGTCTACTGACGGCTTCGGATATTCGTGTAGCACCCCTTGGACTATGCAAATCGTGCCCGGATAACTTCGATGGCACGATCGGACTACTCTCCTCTGATAAATAGAACAAAAGCTGCTATGGGCACCTCCCAGGCTTCCCAGTCTTAAAGAATCGACACTGACGCTGATCGGAAGTCCCTAGTATATGTCGGTGTAGGGTTGAACCCGCGCGACTGGCTCGAATCAAATCAGCATCATATTTCTGAAGTTGCTGGTGGCCAGTCAATATTGGGCTTGAAGGCTTGAAAGTCAGGTGCACCCGCGACTTTTCGATTCTTCAACGCTCTGGCTAACCTGAGGTTTTCATATAGCGATCTCCTTATTTTCGGAGACGTTTACATCGAAAGAGGCGACATCGATGAGGATTCGGAATACGTTTTGCTCCAGACTCTAATGTAACCGAGTCAATCTAAACGATGTGCCCGCAATTGTTAGAAAATGTCGATGGCCTCCTAGGCAGTACGTCAATCGTCGATTTCAAAGGTTAGGATGGACGGATTTGGTTTGCAAGAGACAGAGATGCAGAAGAGGGTTGGAGGAGGTTGATACTGCTATTAGTCCGGCCAGGTGCGCCCGCTACCTTTCGATTCCTAAACACTTTCGAATAACTTGAAGTTTTCATTTAGGAATGTCTTTATTTTCGCTGTACTTTCCATGCCGAAAGTGTCGCATGTTGTCGTCATGTACTGATCAAATTTCTTCGTCCTCTTTTTGACGTTCTTACACAGCCTTTGTTGTTCTTTTTTTTATTGCTGCTACTAGAGAAACTGAAGCCGGTCCATAAAACTCTAATCATGGTACACTAGGACAACTTACTCCGACGATTCTCCTGCCCACACCTCACACACCTGGGCTGCTGTAGAGTCGTGAAATCTCTCAGCACTCGAGTCGTATCTGCCTCGGTATGATCATCCTATGCCACACCTCGCGCATTCCTTCTACAGCACTCAAGCCTCTAATCAATCATCGATAATATACCCTGCCAGTCCCCGACCTACCGGTACCACACAACGAAGATCGACGAACGTATGTGCCAGCTGGAATGCATTACATACTACATGTTATGTCATTGGTCCCTGACTTGCTTCTCCGTCAATCTCATTGTGGCGCTACGGCTTCACGTCATCTGTATACCTCTGCGCATCTTGGCTTCAGGTCAGGTTTTCTGTGGGCGTTTGACCAAAGTCGCAGCACTGCTCTGCAAGACTATCGGTGTCCCTCTCCACGAATCAGCCGCCAACAGACTCAGGTTATATAGCAATGGAACGAACTACTAAAATACAATGGATGTTTCAACGCTATCGACACCTTGGGATTTCCGTAACGATTGCGACCATGCAGTCCTAGGAGATGTTGGAGAGCCCACGTGCCAGGCCCCAAGAGGCAAGGGCGCCGGGCGTGCTTCATGATAAGCAGCGTGTAATTCCATTTCCCGGCTTCGACCGCCCAAGGCCCGAATGTTGAATACAATCCTGGCAGTGAACACGGCGTATAAGGCGGATTCGAAGCTAAGGAACCTTTAGATGGCAATTGTGATATTATGGCAAAGGTCACACTTACGGAGCCAAGAGAAGCATCATGGGCTAGGGGGGGTGGGGNNGGGGGGGGCATAGGTCAACAGGGTTCATAAGCGCTGTTCAACGAACGGAACTTACAGGCATGGCAATCACGACGACTACGTTGACCGCAGAAATGCCTATTGAGGTGCTATGAGTGCCGGATATCTTTCTCAGGATAACACAACGCACAAAGTAGATAGACGTAGAATATGATACCTATGAATGATGTCAAATACCAAGACTTACTTTTGACGACATGTAAACAGGTACTCACCGTCTCGGTGAATGATAAACGAGAATCTACCGATGTTGCTCTCTCGATCTGGAAATAAAGGAAGAATGAGCAATCGACATTAGGCCAAATACAGCATAGACAGACATGACCGAACAGCACTTGTTACCATGAGGACGAGGAAAACTACAAATCTGTAAGTCTGAGATAGCGATGGGAAGGCCAACAACACATACTAGCCTCAATAGTAGTCAATATAGCATAGTTTCCCCACAAGGTTATATCAGCATTCACGATCGAACACCCCCTGGATCCTGGATATGGAGGTGGCGCATCTATAGATGCAATCATGATGGTGAAAATGATGTCATCAAAGCCATATAGGAACGCACATTCAAGTGACTGAACGAAATTGTGCAGTAAATAGCATTGCGGAGCTGAACTTGCGAGGATTGAAACCACGAGTAGGATGCCGACCGTTCTGTTTCTATTCCAGACAGCCCAAGTCCTGATACCCAGGATAGCTTTCAAAAGAAAACATTAGGTTTTAATGGCGCTAAGATAAGGACGCTCACTTTCCGCGAGGATTGCCTGGAATATCATCAACCCTGATTGATCCGAGTTTAGTACCTCGATAAACAGACTGACGCATGGAATACTTACACATCTGCGCAGGATATGTCGCTTTGCAAGTTTCAACAGAGAGATCAGGGAATGTTTGATCTGTCAAGCATTCAACGGCATTCAGAGACATTGCAGAGGAGTGTAACGCACTGTGGAGAGCAAGGGCCATTTCAATAAATGACATATACCGGAACGCCAGAAAGAGGACTTTGGTGTAGCTCCATTGTGAGAACCAGATGAGTTTTATCTCGAGGTGTAGCGTCAAAAGGTAATCGTAAACCTGTGGCCAGACATCAAAACTTAGAAAAGCAAAATTGAAAAGAGAATTCGTACAAATGTTGAAATTGCCGAAACTTATGACCGGTCAGTGAAATTACAAGCATGGGAAGCATAAGATGCATACTGAACATGTACTGTGTAATTAGAAATTTAGGAAAAGTTCCTTTGTCTGAAGGAGAAACGACATACATCCGTAACAAGTCTCTGCTGCTGCAATAACTGGATAAATATCGCACCATCCATGTTTGTGAGGAGAACGTAGATGACGGTTTCGAAGGAGGAGTAGCAAAGGGGGAGGTACGATTACCCAGTTTCCTCAGCGTTTAATAACACCAATTAGAGATATCCGAACATAGAAAGCGCTACATTCGTCCATGGGATCATCAGTTTCAAGTTGAAGTCTGGCGCAGCCCTGTTCGATGGCATCATACGGATTGACATACCAATTCACAGACTCAAACCTATTTCTCCCGATGATGGAGTAAGTCGGACAATGTTTCCAGAATAGTTAACAAGCTCCGGATCAAGCCAGATAACGAATAACCCGAGGTCAGAGGTAACTTCGCTCCCCTTGGGCTACCAAGTTGAATATAAGACAATCAACACGACGATTGTTTCGCACAGCGTCACATTGTGGGAGAAGTGTGAAAAGCATGAGAATAAAGAGTGATTAGAGAATGAGACGTTGGGAATATTTCACAAGAGAGACGGAGGAAAGGAAAAGTTATACACATTCTAGAGCAACCCAGACGGGGCAGGAATGGGCGTGGAAGACATATCACAAAAACACATTCGGTTGCCGTGTAGATGTCTGAAGCACTCAAAATCCTTGATATCCCAACGGACTTATCAATAAACTTACGAAAAAACTTTGATATCAGCGACAAGTGCGAACCTTTAAAAACGACTGGTATCCAACGTAGAAAGTGGGGAGCATGATGTTCACCTCAGCAAAGACGCCGGACGCCCTCGTCGCTGAAAGATCCGAGCCTATAACCAAGTCCCCTTTGCGATATCATCCGCAACGAGGCCATGTTCTCCTACGCATCTGGAAATGAAATGGTCGTAAAGGAGGGTTTAATTAGCCTCCAGCTCGCGCATAACCCGAAGTGATTGTAGATTCCAGCTGGTGTTATGTCCTGTTTTGCGGTATCCGGGCGCGGCTCGGCGCCATTCAAGTTTCGTGCATCAATAGCATATGGGAGAAGTCCGAGAAAATTTCCCGACAGAGGAATTATCGTATGGTAAGGATAGATGAATTCTTATACTATGAAATTGATGATCATGATGAAGAAGGATCACTTGTACCTCGTCACAAGGAGCTCGAGTGCTGCAAGCTGCAACGTCACACGACATTTGGCCGTGTGCATTTGGACGGACCCTCGGCCCGAGTCACGGCGACTATCCCCCCGCCACCCCCAGAGTCAGAAGCCCAAGTTCTCTTTACTCTCAACAGACGGTCGTTTCATACAAGAAACAATTCCTTGTCAACCTCGATTCGTGGCAAAGCTGTAAAAACTCCGAAAATATCCATCCCTAGCGGTTCATACCAGTGATTTACAATCCCAAACAGCAATCCAACTGATGAAGCCACTGCCAATACTTAACCTACCAATGCCCCAGCTATATAGCAATGTAATGAGCTGAGGTCTATTGCTATCGGCAGCACTAATTCCCATCACGCATCGGTCCCTCTCTCTACCTAGCGGCATCACACAACAAAACACGACGAATGTGTGAGCCAGCTTGATAGTATGTTGCTAGGTCTTCGCCGTTCCTCCCGTCACAGATTCTCTGTTGATTGGGGACCTGGATTGAACTAAATGGCCAGCTTTCGCTGTTCTACATTTTCATGAAATGACTCAATTTCACGTCGCGTCTTCAAGTTTCTGTTTTTGAAGTCAGATAGGCCCTCGATTCCAAATTTCTATCTCACTGAATCTTCTCATGCGGCGTAAATTTGATTAACATCACGGCGCTAACTTCTGCTAGATTGAACTTTGATCCCTCTCGACCATCAGCGCTTCAGCTATCAACCAGACTCTAGCTACTTAATAAATAACACAACGAACTCTATGGTATGGATAGTTTGTCGTCGCCTCAACCGCCTCGGAATTCCTACACGGACTCCCATCATTTAGTAAAGTCCTGGGAGACGTAGCGATGAACGAACTCGAGAGGTACGATCACTAGGGGCAGCGACTCGTGGTAGGTAGAGTGCAATTTGCTTGTAGGCTTTGATTATTCATGGTTCGAATGTTGAGCATAATCCTAGCGGTGAGCACGAAATACAAGAGCCACTGGAGGCTAGCGGGCAGCTTAGATTTAATTTAGGACGTTCAAGTAAACACTGCACTGACGGAATTGACCTGAGAGAAATCAAGTCCTACCTCTGCTCAGACATCGTACGCTGCCCCCAGCCCAGCGGCATCATAATCAAATCTCGACGAATGGATCGGCTAGCTCGGATGCCTTAGGTCTTGCCTGGACGCACTGTCACAGCTTATCTATTGGTTGAGTTCCATTTGGTGAGCTTTCGTTGTTCTATTCCAGTGGTGGAACCACAGATTCCTGAAAATGCCTCGACTTTCACACATTTGATTTCGCATCACTTTTTCTGTTTCGAAGTCAGACAGGCCTTCGTCTCAAGTTTTCTACCTCGTTGAGTCTTATGCAGCGGGAATTTTCCAATACCAAGGTGCTAGTTGTAATATTCCCCCTCGACCAATTAGCTGTCAATCAGATTCTAGTTATTTGGTAATACAACGAACTATGTTTCCTGCAGGAATTGTGATCACGGTTCGCTGTCCGAGGGAATGTCGCGAGGAACAAAATGGAGAGGTATGTCCACCGAGGGTAGCTCGGGGTAGACGGAGTGCAGGTCTGTTTGCATGCTTTCACTGCCCATCTCTCGAATGTTGAGAATAATTCTAGTAGTAAGCACAGAATATAGCAGATACTCGAAGCTAGGAAAATGTTTAGACCTGGATTAGGGCATTCGAGAAAACATCACACTGACGGAGTGAGCAGCATGATCAAACTGGACTGGGGGAAGTAACGGGTTGTCGGCATGCGAGTGCGCTATAATTCAAACAATCGTAGCTTACCGGCAGAATGATTACAGTGGCCACATTGGCAGCTGAGATGCCTGTTGAGATTTTGAGTTTCGGAGATCTTTTGGAGATCAAACAACGTACAAAGTAGGTAGACGTAGAACATTATACCTTTAGAGGAAAGTTTGTCAGGATCGATGCTACAATGATAGGGGCCACTCGCCGTCTCGATGAATGATCAGTGAGAATCTGCCAAAGTTTCCCAGTCGATCTGAACGTTGTGAAGAGTGCTGAGTTATCAATCGTAGCGGATATGGGGTACAAACGAACATGAATTGAATGCACTGATTGCCATAAGTACGAGAAAAACTAGGAGCGGGAAAAGTGTGAATTAGTATTGCGAATTTTGATAAAACTTACTAGATTATATAGCAGTGGACGTAGCATAGTCTCCCCACAACATTCTGTTGCTTCCATTGATGAAACATCCCCGGAATCCTGGATAGGGAGCAGGTTCATCTACACAAGCAACGGTGTCAGATGATAATCATCGCTGCAAACATGGGGCCTTACATGCCATTGACTGATTAAACTTGTTTAACAGTATGCATAGCGGAATGAAGCTTATGAGGATTGAAACTACGAGCAAGATACCAACTAATTTGTTTCTATTCCAAACTGCCCAAGTCCTGATGGCGAGGATACCTCAAAACGAAAGCATTAAAATTAAGTTGCATTTCATAACGTGACGATACTTGCCTTCTGCAAGGACCATCTGCAACATCATCAGCCCTAATTGATCGAGGTTACTTCATTCGATGTATCAGTGAGAAGGAAAACTTACACGATCCCAGAGGGACAAACACTTTACATTTCTCAATTGAAATGTCGGGAAATAGTTGGACTGTCAGAAAGTTAAGCCGTGGACAGGTTCATGACCTGAGGGAAGTGTAACGCACTCTGAAGACCAATATATATCGTAATAAAGAGCATGTACCTGAGTAAAAGAAATAAGATTTTCGTGTAGTTCCATGGTGAAAACCAAATGAATTTGATCTCGAATCGTAGCGTTAAGAGGTAATCGTAAAGCTGAAACAAAATATCTGAGGAAATAATGGGCAAGGTAGCGAGCGTTCTTGCATACAAATGCGAATCTTGCGGAGACTGTATAACCGGTTCGTAAATGACAAGCACGGCGAATATTAGTTGCGTACTATTTATGAACTGTACAGGTGGTACTGTTAGTCAACGTTTCTTCGTCTCATGGAATCTACTCACGTCTTGAACACTTC
The DNA here is from genome assembly GCA_003313825.1 of Sarcodon aspratus. NCBI lineage: Eukaryota > Fungi > Basidiomycota > Agaricomycetes > Thelephorales > Thelephoraceae > Sarcodon > Sarcodon aspratus. Next base: position 13,842 of record QLOR01001765.1, read on the forward strand.
CATTCTGCAAGTACTGGATTAATGGGGCGGGAACGGTGTTCATGTTTGTAATAAGATACGACGGAAGCTATTCACTGTTTTCAAGAGAAGGATAAGCAGAAGAGAAGAATCTATAGTCGTCTCGGAGACTCGCCAGTATTTAATAATCGTCACAGGCGTTGATCAGAAGTCCTTGTACTTGCGGACGCCGGTTTAGAACCTGTGGCTAGATTATCATCAATTTTGAATGGTATGGTGAGGCCCGGTTCGATAGGATCAAAACGAGACTAGGAGTGAAACATACCGGTCTTAACAATTCAAACCTGAGTCGCCCACGAATAAATTCCCTCCGCTGAGGAGATTGGTCCGAAACAAATCACCATCAGATTTGTTTCGAGGAAATTTGTTGCAAAAGGTTGGCCCAAACACTTCATCGAAGCGAGTGGGTCATCGATAGCGGTGAATATACCAGGGTCCAGAATCCCCGATCCGTCTCTACACAACTCAACCTTTTGTCCGTTATGGATTAAATGATGAGGATGCTTGGGCGCAAAGGTTACGTTGTGGCCCCGTGATGATGATAATACTTAGGAAAACGACACAGCATAAGAAAATTTGGCCCATGGCATCACAACTAGGCTGATTGATCGATAAGGGGGTGGTGCCACGGTGAATCCTGACGAATGAATCAGCTAGCTTGGATCCCTTGAGTCTTGACTGGCTGCACCGTTCCAGCTTATCTATCGATTGGGTACTATTTGGCGAGCTTTCGTTGGTCTATTGTGGAACTACAGTTTCATGTAATGCCTCGACGTTCACACACATTTGATATCGCATCAATTTTTTTGTTTGGGAAGTCAGATAGGTCTTTGTCTCAAGCATGCTGCATTCCACCTCGTTGAATCTTATGTGGTGGGCATTTGACCAACGTCACTGCTTATTTCTGCTCGTTGCAATGGTCCCTTTCTACAGATCAGCTATCAATCGGATTATAGTTATTCGGTAATACAACAAAATATGGGACCCTCTGGGTTCCTACAGGGATTGTGATCACGCAGTCGGGTCCGAGGAGACGCTGTGATGAGCGAACTGTAGAGGTATGGCCGCCTCGGGTGGCTCTTGATAGACAGAGAGCAGATCTGTTTGCAT
>QLOR01001770.1:0-10168 GCA_003313825.1 Sarcodon aspratus
AAACGACAGATGAGATTTGCCCATAGGATAAGTCAAGCTTCCGTGGTACAGATAGATCCTGGGCTGCTGTTTGATTCGAAACAAATAGGATAGCCGAAACATCGGAAAGCATTGCGACCCCGGCAATACGAAGCCAGGTTCTTGAACTTCGCCCAACGATAGGAATGAGCAAGATGCGAATGAGAGGATGGAGTATATGTAGGCTATACAGTAAAGTAAAGTCCAAGTTCTATGATACGTCCGCAAAGCTGGGAGAAATGCCGGACACTGCCACTAGCCTAGGCCTATAGCGTTTAAAACTCGTACTTGTACTGCCTGGACAGAATCAATTACCCCTCATTTCAACCTGCCTCACTACGTATTTCCAACTGCACCAGCTCTTGAGAACGAATCTGCTCGTGGTTGCGAACTATCCTCCGCCTTTTTCATTTTTTCCTGCCACTTGTATCTTGCATTTTAGTTCTTCAATCCCCGAAGGAAACAAACTGACGATATACTGACAGGGATCATCTATATGTATCAGTTGGAAAACAGACATCCTTTGTTCGCAAGGCCCCGAGTACCAAGGAAGGGTTTGTTGACGTGAGCCTGAATGCATCACTCGCGATACACTGCGGTATGTAACAGCACCGTTCACTCCATGGCCCTACTAGTGGATTGCACCAGCTAAACTACGTTGTGGATCCGATGTATCGCTGCACAGTGCACCATTGGTGCGTAGGCCAGGCTTACTCCAAATCTTCCTCTGTTACAGTACACCTTTCCTTTCCTCGAGGCTCGAGCTATCTTTCAAATTCTCGTCCCTACGTGATATCACGGTGCCTGGCACTCTTAATGTACGAACTACAGAGCGCGGTTTTTCATCATGCTACAGGGCGCTAAACATGTGTCTTGCCTCATGAAGAGTATTCTGTTGGTTCTAGGCAGAAGTCTAACTACCTGGAGTAGCATTTAGATGAGCTTGTTTCATGTTGGTCCGATTGGTGACAGCCTGCAGCGTCAAGCCCTTCAGAAGGCCTAGAACGAAACCGTAATTTTGGTGTCGACTTCGACACGACACTGGACGAGTTCCTTTTATCCAGACTGCTTTGATAGGGCTCAGGCTATTTCATTAATATCAAGGACTCGTTTGTCCGAAGACCACCACTTATATAATCCTAATCTGTGCCGAATTCAATTTTTTTTTTACGTTCGATTGTAAGCTTAGATAGACGGTTGCATTCATCTTCAACGGGTAGCTCGCAGGGACAAATCGAATGAAATTGTACATGAGTAATAGGACAAACCGAGTAAAAGAAGCTAGAGTAGAATTTTTATTAGCCAATGAGCTCAAAAAAGACGATGAGAATAGCAGCAAATTGAATCAGACATCCTAGGAAGGACATAAAACCCTCATCGCGCCGACCGCCCGCCTTGCGCCCAGCGCACTCAAGGAAAAAACCAAGAGCGGCCCACACTCTGCAACGTTTTTTTGGGTTCAACGCACAGAGGGAGAATATAGACGTTCGGCATTGGGGGAGTACTCCAGCTAAGGAGGGCGCTAGAGTGGAGACTGCGAATGTACGGCATGTTTCATCGTCCAAATTTGCAGCTTTGGTAGGGAATGGTGTACAGGACTGCAGTCGCTTACCTTATGGATTGGATATGAAAACAAATGGAAGGATCAAGATGGCCAAGTCTGAAAGAAACAGTAGTAAGTACGATGTTTCATACGCGACGAGTATAGGTGAAGAAGAATCAGACGAAATGGCACTGGCAAGTACACTGTGCGCTCCGTAGAGCGCGTGTCCGAGCGGGACACCTCTATTCCTCGGCATGGTCGTGTAAGACGGGGAAGAGAATAAGGTCATCCTATAGACTAAAAGGAAAGACTGCTAACCGTTGGACTGCATCGTTGTAGGAGCATAGAAAGGTGAAGATGCAACGGAAAAAAAACTGTTTCCAATTTTATACAAGTTCTAGACGCAGATGACTAAGCAATTGAATCCACTCTGACGGGCTCCCACTTATACAAAGCGGTGCTCCTCACCTCTCTCTTCCCCACCACCACCACCACCACCACCACAAGCCTGTCAGAATATCCAGACTGAGCAATGGTAGGACGACTTTATGAGACCTTGGGAATACAAACGAATGCTTCTCCAGAAGAGAGTGCGTTGTGGCGTCGGACAATCTTATCTGACTTAGTGTATTCACTCCACGACTAACAGTTCGCAGAGCATACAAGAGAAGAGCCTTGCAAACCCACCCAGATAGACAACCGCCGAACATTTCCCCGCGAGAAAAAGCCGCTGCAGAAGAACAATTCCGCCTGGTGGGTACATCCATATCTTAAAGACCAATTACCTGACAAGTCAGCAGGTGAACAATGCTTATGAAATTCTAAGCCACACACAAAAACGGTCGGTATGTGCCATTGCTGTATCAGTTGATTGAGCAGTTTGATTTATACACTGTGTAGGCGTATGATGCTTTTGGTGTTTGGCCTCCCCCTCCTCAAGCCGTAGAACAAACCCGACGTAATCGTGCTGGAAAGAAAGATGTGTTCTTCAACGATCCGGTTTTCAACGATCCCATCTTCACCAACCCATACTTTGGTTCGCCATATCGAAACTCTTCCAGAACTACCTTGTTCACCGATCCATTTACACTCTTTAATTCGTTGTTCGAGGGCTTGGGTGGTGGCGATGACTACCTTGACACCAAATGGCCATACGATCGCTACGATAGAGATCCGTTCCGATTCATGTCTATGGGATTCCCATATGGCTTTGGAACTACCTCCCGGAGCGGTTTTGGTGGTCACCGTAGGTATCCAGCATCCGCGCTTAAAACGACATCGTACCAAAACCGCTCCCAGGATGGAAAACCTGCCCATTGGGTTTGTGAGAATACAATGTACCGCTCTGTCAATGGCGTCACGCAAGTTGTCACTGAGCGACGCGATTCGAATGTAAGTGCAGGTGACCAAGGGTTTTGTTCATCTGATCACGATGGTATCAAGGACAACACTCACACGTATGTGAGGTATCCTGATGGACAGCAGACATACACCATCAATGGTATTGAACAAGCAATCCCCCGCCAGCCTCTTGAAGATGGTCCTGCCCTTTATGAACCCTGATGTCCCTGGTCCAGAGAATCTATATCTCAATCTGGTAAGTTTAGAATCACTGGACGTAACTATTCTGTTCACTCTGTTTGTGACTTGTCGTGTAGATCATCGTAGTTCTTAACGTTATTAGCGTCGATGGATCCAGGTCTTGTCGATTTCTTTTACCACGTCTTTATTCTCAATTTCCAGCTCTCCTTTCTTTCTGTATGGATGAAACCTGTATTCCTATGATTTCACTGACTGTACCGATTGAGATATGAACAATAGAGTCTATGACAGTTGCCTGGCATGTATGTGGGTCAAAAAATGACAGCCCAGTGTATTTATTACTTTCTCTCATTTTATATTCATCTTCCGACATATGTCGCTTGAGACAGAGTGTGGAGGTCTGGGTAATGTTTCCTATCCCAAGCTCGGCGCTTATTTGTTTTGTACCTCGTTCTGTCAGCTTCAGGCAGGTGGTACACACGTTTCTAGGTAACTTTGAGACATTAAAGCCCTTGGAGCGGACGTTTTTCACACTTAACGCTGGTCCCGGCGGCAAACTTACTATTGCACCGGCATGTCTGGAGGTTGTTTCTCTCCGACCACATTCAGAGAACACGGCGGTCAGTGATACCACCTATCGGATATCATCAGGATCCTGATGCCCTTAATTTCAACTTGCATAGCAGCTTGCATAGCCATGGGCGGCGGTGCGCTCGTTGGGATCAAATGGCTGATCCTACTGACACTCATACTCTGTTGTCTCAGTGATTCTACTGCTGCGCGGCAACTCATGGATCCTTAGAGCACTATCTTTTTCTAGCATCACAGATAATCCATTAATACTTCGCCAGGAGCTTTAGAAGGAAGGACTTCCAGCGTCAACAATACGACCAAATAATATTTCTGTGCAATTGAGATTGGGCAGGAACGGCGCTTGAACCAGCTCAGGCTCTACTGGATTTTGATGTTAATAAGGCTGCTCAATTCTTGCTCGTATCGCACCAAAAGTCGCCTGCTGATTCGCCCAGTTCGATCTTTATCGAAGAGTGTTCAGACTCTGCGCTCGAAGAACTGCATTTTGCGGAAGGTGATAGAAGGAACGATTGTCTTGTCTATCCGTAATCTATGTTGGGCAACCGCAAGCCGCAGAGGAGAAACGTTTGTCAGCACATTCCGTTATCGGGATCTCGAACAGGGTGAAGTTAAATGCGCCATAGGAATGCAACAGGAACATTTCCTGCCTCCGAGTCGTGGGTAGGGCCTTCTGAAAACTAAAGTCCTCCTCTTCGTGCGGGGAAATATAAGATGTAGGAGCTTTCTTCTAGGACTAGGAAGGATGGCATGAAAGGCAAAACCTTCGTCGATCGATAAAGACAATGACTGAGATTTGAATTTCCATTTGGTCATACTGCAACCAACCCATGACGCGGTGGGGGAATAAACCCGTGTCCCAACGTTTAAAATACTACTTACCGATGGGCGAAGTATATATCCCGTAAAGTTTGCGCAAGTCGTCTCTTTTAAGGTCTCCGAGTCGACGACCGGCGGTCGGGTCGGGGTCGAGAGTCGTCAGCCAGACCGTCAAATATACCCGCCGCCATAACCTGCACAACCATTAGCGAGCCCAAGTTGTATCGCCCTTGGCCCTGATCAATGAATATTATCGATGGACGATTCGTAATGCGTTCTCGGTTTACTCTCGGTATTACACATCTGCATCAGCACACATCAAGTTGGGAAGATCTTTAACCTTTGCTTACTCTCCGATGTGCCTGTCGCTTGAAAGTCATCCTATGAGCTTGTTTCCTAGTACACGAGTTCCCGAACTCGGTGCTCAGCGCTCGATTCTGTCCATGCATCACGCTCCGTCATGGGTCAAGTTTCCGGGTGTCGCTAAGACGTCACGCCACATAAAGCCCACGGACCGAGACTTATTTCTGTCCTCTATGGATCATCAGGCCTCAGGGCAGAGGGAAAGACGATCGCAATTTTACAGGAGCATATATGACATAGAGGGAGCACGCGCCTTGCTGAAATGGAGATTGAATTCGGAGAACCTGCCTGATTGGTGGGAAGATATAGGACGCCTTATTAATGCGATCAAATATCCTCATACAGTACAAGAATTGACCCAAATTTGCCGCTGTTGAAACGTTGAGATGTAGGTTGCGATGCTGGGATTGATAGGAGCTCGACGAGTGGCACACAGGAGGAGCAAAGGAGGAGTGGTTCACAGTGGGGCGTTGAAGATAGATATAGATCTTTTGTAGTCGGTCGGTCTTCCTTGTCGCGAAATCACTATTCTCGTATTCCAACAACAACAACTGAGACCGGCCCCGGTAAATTGTCCTCGGTCACAGTGTGGTGCCACATCAGCGAGCGGGAAGAACGTTCTCATCGAGATCGATTGTCCTATACCCCGTCACGGTCACGTGCCCCTTGACATTCGGGGCGTACTTCAAGTTATTACTTAGCATACATACAGCTTGGCCCTGCGAAACGATGTGCGTCGTCTTAAGTATCGCTCTTCCTTGGAAATCTCTTTGGCCCGGAGATGCTCGCTCTTTCTATTGCCCCTTTGTTGCTCTTGGCGACAACAGCATCCAGTGCTACTGTCCCTGGCAGCAGTAGCCGTTGCAGCGGTCTGTCTTCTCTCTCGCTGGAGAACACGACCATCTTAGAAGCCTTATACACCCCCGCTGGCTCGAACGTATCGATCTATGAGCAGTGCAGCTCCAGTGTCAACAACTCTGTTGACGTGTGCCGTGTTTATGCAACGGTTAACACCACGTCGGAATCCTCCACCAAGTTCGTGTTATGGCTTCCGGATACCTGGTATGGGAGATATCTATTCACCGGAGATGGTGCGCTTGGAGGATGTACGTTTTATTTTTGTCGTTGCTCCTAGCTCGAGACCGATTTCTGAATATACACCTTCTTTTGGCCAATCCCAGGTATAAATTATGTCGACCTCGATTACAGCACTAGTTTTCACTTTGCAACTATTGCTTCTGACAACGGACACGATGGTGAAATGAGCGGTGCTTCATTCCTGAACCAACCAGAAGTAATAACAGACTTTGTCTACCGAGGAGCGCATGTTTCAGCAGTCATAGGAAAGCAAATTGTCGAGGCATACTACGGAGGCACGCCCTCCAAGTCTTACTATCTGGGATGTTCTGCAGGTGGCAGACAAGGCGTTGAATTCGGGTTGAGGCACCCCGACTTTTTCGACGGTATCATTGCTGGGGCTCCAGCCGTAGACTGGAACCACTTATGGGGTTGGTCTGGGATGCTCTCAACATACGTTGGACAGCCTCTGTTAAATGCCAGCGACAAATACATTCCGCTTGGGCTGTGGTCGATGATATCGCAGGAAATCCTTAACCAATGTGACAGTTTGGATGGGCTGGAGGATGGGCTTATCGCGGACCCTGATAAATGCAACTTTCACCCTGAAGCGCTACTATGCGATGAGAAATCCGACCCTACCTCGTGTCTGACACAGGCGCAAGTGAACGCACTTCACCAAATTTATAAGCCGTTATATGGGAAGGACGGACAATTGTTGTACCCACGTTTTGACCCCGGGGTAGAAGCCGACTATCAATATGGGTATCCGATGACTGGTCAATTTCCCTTGCTTACTTCAGTGAGTCTTATGTGCCAAATACTCTTCATCATTAATGCCGATGGCTGCAACACTAGGAATGGTATAAAAACACGGTTTACAATGATTCTCAACATTCGTTCGACAACTTTTCGCTTTCAGACATTTACTTGGCGGATAGCATCAACCCAGGTGGAATCGCGACATGGGATGGCGACCTTTCGGCTTTTAGAAACAAGGGAGGAAAGTTCTTGACTTTTCATGGTACTCGAGACCCGGTACGTCGTTTTTTATCAACTTCGTGGTTGTTGCGAATTGACCTTGGCAAAAGGCAATTGCTCATGGTAACTCGAAACGCTTCTACAATCTCATTTCCAAGACTCTTTCTCAACGAAATCTGGACTCCTTCTATCGTCTATTCTGGATCCCAGGCATGAGTCATTGTTTCGGAGGCCCAGGGCAATGGAAGTTTGGTCAAGGAGGCTCAGTAGGTTCAGCCTCAGCCTTTATCAACGATACGGCCCATAATATTTTGCTGGCGATGGTGGACTGGGTCGAAAACGACGTTGCGCCTGAATTCATAATCGGAGGCGATGCGAATTCTACGGAGAGACTACATTGCCGACACCCGTACACAAGTCATTGGAATGGGGCCAGTTGGATCTGTGTTTCCTAGTCGGTTTTTTCTGGACGGCGTCTGGGTGAGCGTCACATCCCCGTTTTCGGAATTTCTTTCCCTTACATCCACGGATAGATCGCAACGCTATTCGTTCAGCAAGTATAGATGTCTAATATAAACTTACAAAGTTGCATCTGTGAAATTCTCCAAGAGTTTTTCAAAAAAACATTTGAGTACCAGCTACAAATACTAGATCACAGCAAGTCCATACGCTCCCTAAATGATGACAATGATTATGATGGAAAAAAAAAACTCGACGATCAATAAGACAATTGTAGGTCCTGAGGCCTCAGGTTTCGAAAGCTATTAATGGCTCGTGGTCGGGGCTCTGTGGTCTGGTCCAGGGCTCCACAACGTCAGCAGGGGGAGGATCCTCCTGGTCATAAAACGGAGAAGGGAGTGTCTGCATGGCGCTCTCTCGCTCCTGCTCAGCTCGGTGAGATGACTCTCGTCGTGGCACTGGGACAGTTGCGGGTCGTGGTGTGCTGGGGACTATCGGAGCCGTGGGCGCCAAACCGAGCGTTCTTCGCGTAGGGATGACTTTGCCTGTCAAAAATATATAAATCAGGTTTTGATTTATCACACAGATGAACTGAATAAGAAAGAGAGAAAGAGAGAAAGAGGACGTACCGGTACTTTTAAGAGCATCATATCCTTTCAGCCTAGCCTTATCATAAGCCGGATCGACCGTCGTGCCCTCATTGATAGCGACGTAGTCTATCCTATGCATACGCAGGTAACTGTCGTCCAGGGTCCACGGCGCATCAGATATGACCTCGTCGACCCACCTACAATGGCGGACGACTTCGCACCGTTCTACGTGTGGTCGTATAGCCGGCATATCGTGGCTGCGGCACAGGGCGTCTGGGAAGACGCCGACGACGAGACAAGTCGACGGGAACGAGAGCTTTGCCTGACGGAGTTGCAAGCCGTGTCTAGTAAACAGGAACAAAAAACCAACGCCGGTAAGAACGAAGCTTTGATGAAATATCCCCAATCCCCCCCGGCCAACCACGACGGATTGAAAAGAGTGACTTACCCCGCATGCAACCCATCAAATATGCCATCGACATAAACCCTCGTGTGCCTATGCTCGCTGTATTCTATAGCTGCGGGGCTGCGCCCCTCGAGTGCCTTGCGCACGTATTTCTGTATTTCGTCTGCGGTGAGGCAGACGGTGTCGAATTTGTCTTTGGCTGCTGGCAGCGGGGCGGGCTCTGGCACGTCGGTGGGGAGGTCTGTAATGCTTGATTCCAGCGAGCGTGGGCCTTCGGAGATAATATCGTAATCTGCGAGGTCGTCGGCACTCGCTACTGAAGCGTTCATGCTGGAAGAAAGAGACATGGGTTTGTTCGATATGTTCAAACTTTCAAGCTCTCTCCATTAGGTAAAATCGGGGATTATGTCCGATATCTACTAGGGTTGGTTGACTCTCTTTGATGATGGGGGCGTTCGGAAGGCAAAATGTAATCAAGCAAGACATGACTTTGATCTGATAGGGAGTATTTATTACAACTTGTGATAAGGATGCGACTGCGGTTTATTACATCAGTGCCTTTCGAAGATCCCGGCTCTCAGTGGCCACGGACGACCCATCCACGTATTGAGCTCGACGTGGTCTTTGAGGGCATCACCCGTATTCGGATGGATGAGGACACTTTCTCCGCGTAAGATAATAGGCATCAGGGTTCATACGTGTGGGTATGCATACAATACCAGGAGAAAATATACGCACGAGCAGGGACCACGGTTAACCGCTAGCCAGGTGAAGAGAGCACCTGTTTCGTGAGGAGAGAAAGTGTTCACTTCGAACATGGCGACTGGGTGTGGGCCTTTCAAACAGCGAAATTGATATTGGTGATAAATGATTCCCAGGGCCTACACTCACCGATCGGTCTATCCCAGAGCCTGTAGATGCGGAGCTAATCAGATAGCAGCAGCAGTAAGCAACGCAGGGACAGGCAGGAGGCACCAGGATCTTGCCTCTGGAAACTCCCTCCTCATTCTCTCATGCAACTCCTTTGCAAACTTGGTTTCCGATTCGTCGCTCTGGATGTAATAGACTATCCACTGGTTGTCAACAGAAAGCATGTAAAAATTGCACCAGAGTAAACGTACTATGAAAGTCGAAGCCATTCTTGTTGGGGAGGAAAGGCTCCGGAAAGGAATCATAAGAGGATGATCTTTGTTCTCTGGTTGGGTTGAAGAATGAACCGTCTGGGTTCAAAGTGGTTGGAAGAGGCTCTGCGTTTTCAAGGCCTGCGAGGGGGGATTTCCAGCTGGGCATGGTTAAAACGTTGGGATGTCTCTCCGACGTACACAACGGCCTTTTATACCATCTGTGTTATGGCTCACGTAAGAGTGATTGTGGGCGGAGCTGAGAGGCTTGAACGAAAATCAAGAAGTCGAGTGAGGGTTGAGTAAGGGCTGGTTGAATTTATTATGTGTGGGTTGAATTCTACTAGCTACGGTGGTTACGAGGTTGGTTGGTTGTTGGGGGATGGTTTGTAGTACTAGGTATTGTGTGACCCTCCTCTTACTCCAGCCTCGGACTCTAGCCCTAACTCATGGACTGCGGGAAGCCATCGATTCACCTTCATCGACCAATCTCAACCGCCGTCACGGTATGGATGTCAAGTACGTGTTGTATTGAAGAGCTAGTAAGCAGTTGGATGACTTTCCGTAAGGATTTAGAATTTAGAAATCATGAAAAGCTGTCTTTCAAATCCCAAGCGAAGCTCCGTGAGGCCGAACGGTTCCTTTTACAGTAATTTTT
>QLOR01001773.1:0-29284 GCA_003313825.1 Sarcodon aspratus
CCAACGTTAACTTGGTAACATCTTTACTATTGATCAACGAATACTCCGTCCACCCTGGATATGGAAAAACGACAATGTTTAAGCATAATCGTATACGAGAAATTGAAAAAAAAACGAACCAAAAGGCCCAGACACTAGATCTCCAACAACAAACTTACTCCCAGCACCTACTCGTACAACAATACCCAGACCCAACGAACGCATGACCTCACCCAACTTCACCGGGGCAATATAAGATCTTTTCGAGTCGTTCAACCACCCCCGCATCGCAGGATCCAAAGACAACCATGTCACTTTGACCACTATTTGCTCTGCATGTGTCAAGTTACGATCTTCAATTGAGCGTGTTTCCTTTTTGAAAGTTGTGGAAGTGATCTCTCCCGTCGGACGTTCGGACAAGACGTATCGTGTATACGTGGATGGAAGCATCATGGTTTAAAGGAATACTAGGGAGTCACTTGATCCTTTTCTACATAGTGAACTCCACCAGCGCCAGCCGTCGGGTATATAGTGCGCCGGTTTGTAACCATGCTACCAGATGCCGCTGAACTTTGGCCATCTTGATTCCAGGATGCAGGATGTTGTTACAGTGTGTTGATGGCTGGCCGGCAGTGTTGCAGCACTGGAGGCATTTAACGATCAAAGTGTTATAGATCTTTTATATTCCTCCTTAGTGATGGTTTGAAGGCTGTTCTATAGAACCATGCTCAAACGTGCACAAATCTTAGTTGCTGTTCCGGTCTTGAATGGGCCCAAAACAATCAAAGTATTGGTTAGTTAGCAACAAAACAGTGACGTAAAACTCAAGTTACCGGCTTTGACCTCAACACACAGAGAACAGGATGGATCTTATGAGATCTTATGATTAAAAACTGTGAACAAATACTGTGGAAGCTGGCAGAGCTGCTCGGTGCATCATCGACTCCGGCTTCAGAGCCGCTGTTGCCGAGCAGCGTCTAACATTTGTGGCGTTCGGCTGAAGATGCCGAATTTCCGAAGGCTCGGTCGTAACCGTCGCATTGGTTCCGTCTTTCTCTCGCTTCCGCCTGTTGTCGAATTTACCACATGTCGCGGAAAGCCGAGCCTCACTCAGCGACTTGGCTGTACATCCGCTACCTTTCATTCGATGCTAAACTTCTGGTTGCAAGTGGGCGATGTGTAAGTTTGCAAGAAGAAACTCTGCCGTTCCTTTTCTGTCTCAGTCCGGCGGCTTTGGCGGAAAATCAGCATATTGAAATCGGCAGACACGCCCCAAAGGTTGCGTTTGATGTTGATGGATGGAGAGACGAGTTCTTTGGGTACCACCAGATTTGAGGCATGAAAGTGTTTCTTATTGGAAAAGGATCGTTTTAGGATTCAAAGGTAGGAAAGTCGCAATTGTAGATCTTTTGGATGTCTTGTGATGTATGTCTGGCTCTGTTCCCTACACAGTGTCAGTCCCTGACTCCATGTTCTTTCTATCCAGAGCAACAGCAGCTTCGCGTAACCAGTCGCATTCCTTCCAATGGAACTCCAGTTGCATTCATTGGCATGTTGACACCGCTCTGCCGCTGTTATTTTCTACTCAACTGGCCACTTTTTCTTATTTTCCAGTCTTTCGGATATGGATTCACAAGATCGTCGTTCGCATCCTTCTGGCAATTACATAGATCCTAACCGGAAGAAGCCAAGTAACCATGCTCATCGAATGCCAATGCGACTTTGAAAATCTAGATCCCACTCAGTTCGCTGAACACCAATAAGCTGATGGATGTCAATGGGCACTCGAGGAGACCACTAACGGCGACTCTGCCAAGCACTCTCACGTATAAAAAAGGAAGAGGTTTAGCTGCCAGATTCAGTTTGTGGACAGCAGGGAATACACGGTCGAGGGTATAGAAGACAACCGACGAACATCAAAATTGCAGATTGAATTAACGACGATCTTTGGAATCGTGAACAGAAAGTCGTGAAATCGTGTCTGGTGGTCGAACTCTTATGGAGTCTACATCCACGCGACAACAGACCTGGCCGATCCCAATTAACTCAACCCCCCTAATCTCATTCCGATTTGCACATCGTATATATACCGTAAATGTCTCTTAAATACCTAGAGTCGGATATTAAGTAAATCTCCGAGGGAGTTAGATTTGAAACTCGCTGACGGGTACTTGGATATTCCCGAAAATTACGAATAAACCATCAACGTCAACGCTCATTGCCTTCGCATACAGAATCATAAATGAAACAGACAAAACAAGGCGTTAACAAACAAAAGGAAAAAGACAACTAATGACTACTGTTTGAACGTATCAGATGAAGCTATCCCATGTTCAAATCATGATAGAAGTGAAAACAAATGTGGCAATCATGCCCAAAGAAGAGTAGGACGTTCAACGGAAAATCAAAAATATCCTTTACTGTGTAGGATTTCAGAGCCACCAATTTGGCAACAAGCTGAAAAGAGGCGTGAGCAAAAAAAGTATCCAGTAGATTATGCACCACACACATAGCACCAACGCCGGCAGCGAATGCCGCGATCCCCCACGCCAAAGATTTCCTCTCTGGCGCCATGTTCTGCAACATGCGAATTCGGCTATTCGTTGCAACGGCCCGTGGTCCCGATTCTGGTTCCTTGACATCGAGTTGTAAAGGTGGTTCTACCTCGGTGATCGTACGCTTCAAAGAAGAGGAATCCTCGGATACCTCTTCCATTTGATCCTGCCCTTTTGCTGCTCGCCGAGCCTTGAGATCTTGAATGAGATCTCTTTGCTCCTGTACATCTTCGATCATGTTGGGCTCAGTAGCAATTGCCGTCTCTGTCTCTTCGTCTACAAAATGTACGTTGGAAGCATCGGGAGCTTCATGTCGGACTCTGAGTGCCTTGGGCGTTCGTCTAGGTGACAACGGGAGGGGAACGGCAGCAGGTACGGGACTTTTCAGCCGGGTAGACCGGCGCGGAGATACGACAGGTGTCGGAGACATGCGGGGCGTAGGCTGTGGGGAAGATTCCTTTCGTCGTTTGTTGGGACCAATTGATTTCACTGGTGAAGGGGGAGTAGGCTGAGGGGTTAAAGGTTGAGCGGCTGCCTTTTGTTGTGCACGCTTCTCTTTGCTATAAGTTTGAGCAGGATCGGGTACGGCGTCGATCAAGGGTGGGAGTAGGTGGCTGATGGAGTAAGTATCTGCGATGGCCAATGCAATGTCTATACTAGCCCATGTCCCAGCAAATCTTGCTCGTCCACTTTTATTCGCACCGCCCAGGTCATAGTTGTTCTTGATCCAAGTCAACTCCGCTCTCTCAGCATCGTCGCTAGCAGCAGGAAAGGCAGCTCTGAACATCGTCGTGAGACTTAGAGCATCTGTGTCGAGCCTCCTAAGAATGAATGCGTGACCGCTTGGCTAAAAGAATCGTAAATCACGCTTCAAATCGATGCTATACAGATAGAAAGCGTACAGTGGGAATCTTCATCCTGCCAACCTGAATGAAGTGTTAGATGAACACGAAGGATGATTAACGCGGATCTCACCAAAGCTACGTGACCTTCCCTAGAGATCTCTTGAAACTTGATAGGCAAAGCCTTAGCTGGATCAACTGCGCAGATGAGTGAGTGAAATGTTGAAATATGTGAGAAGATAGCGAAGCCACGAACGATGCTGCAGCTGAGGATTTGAGTGTTCCCAAGGAAGAGAGGGACGCGGCACGTTTGATTTCGGGGCGATATAGCGAGCAGTAGAACCAGCAGGCATCCTCAAATGAATCTAATCAAGCCAAGGCGCGTTCTTATTCAAGCACAACAATGTTAGACGGGAAAGAGGCAATGTGGCCAAACGTTGTTTACACGTGTTTGCTCTAGGCCACACGGAAGCCGCGTTCTCTCTTTCATCACGTGATGAATTCGCGCCTTCTCAACGCGTCTGAGAATCGCGGAAGTGTTCAGTGCCATGCATCCGTCTTCCAGCACTGGTAATACCAGCTTGGATCAGGAGCGTCAAAGATTCCAACAACAAATTGCGGACCTCGATATAACTCAGGATGATGATCCATTAGACATCTACTACCAGTATGCCCAATGGCTCGACCACAACTACTCGCCAGAACATGCTGTGGACTCTGGTCTCGTGGATCTACTGGAAGAAGCTACGAAGGCTTTTCTCAAAGACAATCATTACAAGTCCGACCTTCGATATCTCAAGCTCTGGGTTCTGTATGCCAAACATGTTGAAGATCCCGGGAGCGTCTATTCTCATTTATTATCCAAGAGCATCGGGACAAGTTATGCTTTGCTTTATGAAGAATATGCGGATTTACTTGAAAAGATTGAAAAGTAAGTCTCGTTATTGAATGTATAATTTGCTTTCCTAAGTAGCGTTCAAGTCTTTCTCAGGCTGACGAACTCTATCGACGCGGCATACATCGTCGAGCACGCCCGGCAGACCGTCTAAAAGCCAAATACCAACAGTTTCAAGAGCGTAACCCCATCAAGGACGCACACAACCCTGGACACAATCGCTACGCACCGATGCTCGCAAGACCTGCGCCAGGCAAACGACCTGAGAAACTCCGCCTTGACATGTCTTTGATATTTACGAAAGAGGGCATAGAATATAGTATTCAAGAAGCTCGTGCACGATCCATGGGTCTTCTCGGCAAAAAATGGCCTCCTCCTGCCCCTACAGATCTCGATCTCGAACGTACGTCCAAAGTACGTGTTAATTTCAGTGATGATGGTACGAAGAACCTTCGCCCCGGGCGGAAAAGTTTATTGGCCTCCGCCGAGCCAACTGTCACGCTCGCTACAAAGGAAGCCCTTGCGGATGTGTTTGGCATGTACAACTCTCCTGAAAAGTCTATGCGTTACGGAATCATCCCTGGAAGCAAGCACGCACCCGTTCATACCGTCAAGATCATACCTAAACAACCATTTAGCCACTCCCACATCCGGGAGTTGAGCAACGAGAATTCTAACGCGCCTCCGAAAGGCCAGAGTAAGTATTCTGGTCCTTGCATATGCCCTTGCTAACTGAATTCATCTGTCCAGCATTTACGCCTTTTGTGGATGAGAAGCTGCGACAGGATCCCAAACCAACCCCTGCTAGAGTTAGTTTGCATTTGAAACATTTTTTTCAAAACTAATATATCTCAAGTTCCAGCCATACGTCGACCCGGATCTTCAGAATAATGTTCCACCAGCAAATGTGCGTAAAGCGCTTGCAACCAAGGAAACTGTTCCACCATCACCACCAATACTGGACATTTCAGATGAGAATGCCGGTGTGCCTCTGCGCCCATCTTCATCTAGACCCATCCCACCCTCGTCATCCGGAGAAAACAATAACAAGTCAGGCACCGTATTCTCCAAGGTATTCACCCCTGCCCCATCACACGCTGAAGAATCGCAGAAACCACAACCTTTCCGCCCTTTCGTAGGACCAAAAGCCACAACATTCACTCCCCTCAGAGATCCAAAGCAACCTTCATCTTTCAAAGTTTTCAGTCGACCAACTGCTCAGGATGAGAACAAGCAAATGTCAAGGTCAACATTCAAACCCTACATGGACCCTGGTTCCCGTTTTGAGAATCGAAACTCAAGACTCGTATCGTCCTCTCAAGGTGTTCTTTCAGCAAATAAACATTTCGATGACGATGCAGAAGAGGACGAAGAAGATGACCAATCGTTGGGCACTCCAGAGTCCAAGTTCGACGGGGAGATAAGAGAAGACCTCATCGAGGTGAAGACGCCTGGAGCAGAGAGTACCGATGACAATACCGGATCATATAGAGGTCGATTTGGCCGAGCAGACATTGACATCATGACACCAATAGCCGAGAGAACGTTTGAGGTTACCACAACGAGTACTCTGCCTGTGGCTCCTTCGTTTAAAATACAAGATGCGACCATAGCTGCCATGCAGTTGGCTGCAGAACTTAGAGAAGAAGATGAGCAGGAGGGAACCCAGGAACTTCTGCGATATGACCCCGTTTATTCCCCTGACTACCCAGATGATGACGAGGACGAATTTGAAGAGGAAGGTCGTTTCACGACCGATAATCGGCTCGACCAAAATTTGGAAGCCAGAACTGGCGCCCTTAGTCTTATCGAGGCTATGACTGTCGCGTCGTCGTTCAAACCTCCAAATCCATGTGTCCCATTCGAACCATCAATAACATCCACATTACTATCCCTTACACCTCCGAACTTTGGTTTACATGACCACATGCATGAGGATGCTAACCAGCTAGCTCTGTTGCAAAAGTTTTGCAAGAAACAGGAACGTAGAGAGAGCAATACATCGTCGCATATCTCTGACGAGTTCCCATTAACTCTCGGTGGCCGCCAGTATGAT
Source organism: Sarcodon aspratus (assembly GCA_003313825.1). NCBI lineage: Eukaryota > Fungi > Basidiomycota > Agaricomycetes > Thelephorales > Thelephoraceae > Sarcodon > Sarcodon aspratus. Next base: position 6,328 of record QLOR01001773.1, read on the forward strand.
GTTGTCGGCAAACTCGGGGAGGGTGGATTTGGGGCGGTGTTTGCGGCTAAAGATGTAGCTCTTACTGATGACGATGCAGACGCAGACATCGATGCCATGGTAGCGATCAAAGTCGTCAGACCACAGAACCTTTGGGAACTCTGCGTGTTACAAAATCTACGCACCTCGCTCCCTGCAGACTTGCGATCTTCTATCATTGAACCTCACGCGTTATTTGCATTCCGCGACGAAAGCTTCCTCATTCTGGACATGTGCTCACAAGGTACACTCCTTGAACTCGTGAACCGCGTCCACGAAATCAACATCGGACAAAAGGGCGCATGTCTAGACGAACTTCTTGTCGTATTCTTCACTATCGAACTACTCAGACTTGTAGAGGCAATGCATGCGCAGGGATTCATCCATGGGGACCTTAAAATCGACAACTGTCTGCTACGCCTCGAAGCGGTCCCAGGTGGCTCGTCCGCCTGGTCATCAGCATACCAACCCTCCAGAACCGGCGGATGGTCGTACAAAGGAATAAAACTCATCGATTTCGGACGCACAATCGACACGCGACAGTTCCCCAAAGGCCAACAATTCATCGCCGACTGGCCCACAGACGCTCGGGACTGCAAGGAAATGAGAAGCGGCGCGCCTTGGACGTACCAACCAGACTATTTTGGGCTAGCGGGGATCGTGTATTGTATGCTCTACGGGAAATACTTTGACGAGCATTCTGTTGTTATCTGTGCCGGCGGCGGTACTACGACTACTGCACCCCGGTACAAACTGTCCGTATCATTTAAGCGGTACTGGCAAGTGGACTTGTGGACCGAGCTTTTCGAATTGTTGCTCAATCCTACGCTGGCTCGTCCCGATGGGCAATTACCGCTGTGTACGGAGTTGGGCTCGATTCGGGTAAAATTCGAAGGTTGGTTGCAGCGTAATGATAGAGGTATTTCGGCTTCGTTACAAGGGTTGTTGAAGAAAGTCACTATCGCTACTGAGCGTGGATAGCATGGAGGATTTTCTTTTTGATGTATAAATATATAAAGCAAGTCGATAGGCATCTCCTCTAGGGATTGATTGGCAAGTCTGATACAGTGAGTGATACTGCATTACCTAGCACCGCAATAAATTGCGAATGATCAAACACAAAAACATCACACAGCAACAACAACATTGGGGATAACGCTAGGTAGATACAGGGAAAAATCCTGCAAACAAACACGGACACACAACATCAACGAACTCGGCGGACACATTGAAGTGCCGTGTGAAAAAACATCCCCCCTATATTGAACCAACCAACAATGACTTGTGCAGAGATAGAGGAAATCCGGCCATGTAGGGGGCGACATGCGATGACGATGCTCCTCAGGCATGCCCTACACCGCCCATAGGTACTTGGGGAGCCTGAGCTCCTTCATACGGGTGTGGTACGTGCTGCCCTGGAGGCATCATCATAGGATATGGCACAGCGTGTTGCACTGGGTTTAAAAAAAATAAGGGCTTTTCAACAGCAATCATAGAAGGAGGCATCATCATACGTTGTGGACTTTGTGCATAATAAGGATGAGCATGAGCTGGAATGGGAGTTGGCGGCATCGAGGGGCGTGGGCCTGCACTATTAGGCGGCGGAGGATATGTCCCAGGCGGTGGCGGTGGGGGCATATACGCCCCAGGCGCTGAAAGTAGAAATCTTCGTGAATCTCAAGTAATGACTGTCCGGAAGCTACTTACGTGGCATTTGCCCCATGCTCGGCGAGGGATACATTCCTAGGCGATATGACATTGATAATAATCTGTGCATATAGAAGGAAAAACTGACCATTTGGAGGTGGCATAGCATGTTGATAGTGCATGGGGTGCATGTACGGCGAAGGCATATAAGCACCAGGGGGAGGGGGTGCCATTCCAGGCATCATAGGCTGGAGTGGCATATCACTATGATTATTCAGTATATATAGAGGGTTCCACCTACTTGTCCTGGATAGTACGGAGGGTAAGCATACACGTAACCACGAGACTGGGCAGCAGCTTGTTGGTTTGATTCAACTTCTTCGTACGATGGAGGAGGCATCGGAGGCGGAACAGGAGGTGCCATGTGCGGTGACTGTTGTTGAGCAGGTGTGCTTGGAGCAGGGAACATCTGCGTGTAACGTTTGCCATTGTAAGGCCACATCGCAGCTGCTCGAAAAGTTTGAGATATATTCTGATAGTGTTGGTGGCAACTTACAAACTGCGGCAGCTTCTACCACTTTGTGGTATTTGAATGGGCTGAAATCGTCCTTGATGTGGACTGGAGGGGTCTTTTTCGTAATTTGAGTTCCAAAGAATGGGTTGGGCTTTGAAGGTGCTGCAGGTTCTGCAGCCTTGGCTTTTGGCGATGCGTTAGCAGCGGACGGTCCAGTTGCGTTTGCGGGAGAAGCACTCTGACAAAAGATGAGTCATCAAGCTGAAAAGAAGAAAAGGGTCTTACCGGTGTGAAAGCAACGGCCTTAGGGTTTGGCTTGAACGAGGAAGCGTTAACATTCAAACGACCTGTGGTCGGAGAAGCAGGAGGATCGTTGAAAGCCTGTACAGGCGTAGTGGACTTCCTGCCCTTAAAAGGCGGTATTGGTTGGATAAACAAGGATGATCGTTTGGCAGGTGCCTCGACGCCTTTTGTTGCTGCAGGCTTCGGAGCTGGCGTTGTTCCACTCTTGGGAACGGAAGGAATGGCAACAAGTTTCGCGGATACGGGTGGCTGTACGCGAGCGGTCGGCGATGGAGACATTGTCGACGATGTCTGTCCAATGGCACGTGCAGAATCTGAAGAAGCATCTTGCGTAGTCTTTTCTCGAATTAAACGCTGTTTATCCTCATCCTTAGCTAAGATGGGAACCAAATCATCGGGAATTGGTTTCTTGAGCTGCACAAGATCGTTGAGGAACAAGAATTTCATCATACTGTTTCATGCTTACCTTGAAATTTTGACTGAACTTTAGGAAGTCGGCCATCCGCTTGTCCCTCTCATTCTTCATCAAAGCTTGCTTCTTCTGTGTGAGCCTCTGCTTCTCCGTTGTGACAAAATCTCGGAACGCGGGCACTGGATCGGCAGAAGGCTAATTAATTAACATATCAGATCATTCACCAAGTCTAGGCACATAATAGACGAACCTTGACAGGGGCAGGAGAACCTTTAGCTGATGGCGAATTCACAGTCGGCGTGACCGAGGACCCATCTGGAGCGTTGATCGATACTTTAGGGACCTCAAGTTTACTTGTATCTTCCATAGCAACAACTCCAGCAGCCTTTCGCGCACCCGGTGGGACGTAAGCATTAGCACTGCGCACAACGCCTGCATACCTGATCGAAGAGGATGAGAAGAGGAGCGTTTGTGAGTGGTGATGACATACTTCTCTTCTTCGTTGGTTCCAGTATCCTCAGCGTGATCCATGGTCCTTTCCTCTCGAACGTGAGGATTGACCGTGGAAGACTTTCACAAATAGGCTCAACATATGATCAATGGTAACACTGGTAAATCAAACTCACTCCCATGATTTCATTCGCTATCTGTTGAGCTTTACGCTCGCGCTCTTTGTAATCTGCGGCATTTCGGTCCAGTTTCGTTGTATACAAGTCTTCATCAAAGTTAGTTTTGACACCAAATAATTTCTCGTTTACAGCGAATTGATCCCAAGTCCCATTCGAGCCGGCAGCACCAGGTCCAAATGTGGCCTCGTCACCAAGAGCTCCAAATGTAACATTGGCAGGAGGAGGACTAGGAGTATCAGTAGAAACTGCCCAAGCAGTGAGCTCGCGTTCTCGTCGGACGCCCGATTTTTGGCTAATGTCCGTGTCTGTCTTGAAAGCTGCATGGCATAAAGAGGTAAATTTATGAACTCGAAAATCTGGAAATAATCCTTACAATCGCCATTGAGTGCTTTGGCGTCTGCAGGACCAGAAGACCACACATCGATATTGGTTGAGGCAACAAAAATCTGCTCCTTGAGTGGTGACCCTGGAGAAGAGATCTCTTTGACATCCTTGAGGGTAACACCGGTTGTATCTCCTTCACCGCTAGTAGAAGATACAACACCCTCATATCGCTGAGAGGTCTTTGTAGATAAAGTAACAGTGGTTCCCTAGAAGCCAGATGCAAAAACAGCTCATATAGGAGACAAATACAAACGCACGATTAAGCCCGTGAGTGCCTGAAGAGTACGCTCAGTATCCGAAGGGCGATTACCATTCGGCTGATTCAGAGGAGGGAAAGCACCAGAGTCCTTGGGAGCTTGAGGACCATTTGACAACCGCTGAGGACTCATACCCGGAGAGAAAGTCGGGGATGCGCGTGAACCAGTCCAAGCCTGCATACGGCTTGCAAGAAAAGTTAGTTCCATGCAAGTCCGGAAATGGGAGCAAATGTAACGCGAGGACACACCGAGGGCCGGAATCGGTCATACCCTTCCCTCGAGTCTTGGGCTGTCGAGAAGTTGTAGTCATGATAAAAATAGCCCAGAGAGAAAGATGAGATGAAAAGACAAGAATAGAAGACGACGGAAAACTGGACAAAGATAACAAGGAAAACACTCCGAGAGACGTCTGGAACAAGCCTGACTGGTGGCGGGCAATGTGATTAGCCCGTGATTAGGATAAGTCGAGGGACGTCGGGTGTCGTGAATAACCTCGAGGGGAGAATGGAAACGAGGAGGCGACGAGCGCAGGCAGGAGGCAATTGGGAGAGCGACAACCGAAAGTTGCTTCAATTGCTTTCGAAACTGAGTCGGGACCCCATAACTCACAGCCACTTCCCACGTGGCATTTCTTCTCAATCTCCCGACTCTTCGACGAGCTGGATCACTGCGTTTGCTGTCCAGCATACGTTCTGGGTTCCTCAGGACAAGTTTCACAGATGGATTAAAGGCTGCAGTTTCACCTGAATTGTTCCCAACACCCACGACAGTTCGGGGTCCCTGACACGCGTTACATCCAACACTGTTGTTGGTCTCGCCAGCTCCCTTCCCTTGCTATCGATGACGGAAACAACCAACCTCTGATTTAGCTTCCGATCTATGTTCCATTGCTCGCCATTGACGAACATATTGAAGCCTGAAACTACTGAGACTCCCATCGACGATTCTCAAGCATTCTGCCCTATCCATTTCTCCCCATAGCTGAAGGATTGCGTTATGTTTATTCTGCTTCTTTCAAAAGTCGTCGTCCTCTTCAAAAAACTTCCAAGTTGTTCCTAACACGTGGTTATCTCTCTTCTTCCCACGACTGCAACCACCTCTGAGACAGGCTCCCATCTAGGCGTGCCACAAAGACGCACCTCACCCCACACCCATCCAAGAACCCTACGAAACTTTCCGGCTATATCCCGTTTGCCATTTCGAAAATAGTTCCATGTTTTCGTGTGACGGCAGCATGTTGATGGTCGCAATACAATCATCACAAAACAGACGCCTTCAATCAAGGCTGCTGCTAAAACAAGGGCAGCTGGAAACATGAGTCAACAAACCGGTGTTATACTCCATGCGGAAAATTCTACGACGTGCAGAATATTGCGCTCTATCTTATTCCCGTTCATACTTTGAAAATGAGTCTTCGATGCCAATAACAGAACCTGGGTCCATTTGTTATGGAATAACGACATGTCGGGCATGCGCATGCTCAGGTTGTATCTCATTAGTAATTGCTCTCAGAACATTCTGTAGAGGCACAGCATACATTCCTATTGGGCTCATATTATTCAGCGAGCAATATGGGCGCGAGTTCCTGGATCTTGTTAGCCACGACTTGGCCGCGTTAGCAGGTGTCAGGCCTGGGTTTGTGTAAAGGCAGTCCAATCTGAGGATATGTATGTACTGTATATATATTATGAACTCGATGTCTCGCTTCATACAGTGTGATTCTAATTCTTCAAGGCCTAAATTCCATTGTTGGCTCTGGATCGGGGCAAGTCCTTGCGTCTGATGGACATCATACAATCACAGAAACAGTCGAGGAGAATCCCATCATTAGTCGCGAATTCATCTAGATGTCACCAGAAGATCAGGTATCAAATCAATCCACCAACCGTTAGCACGTACTAATATCCCACTACGAAACTGAGGTGTAGGTTTGTCACAACACCTACCTACATCGAAAGGAATCCATGAGAAGCACTCGAATATTGAACGTCCCAGACATACGGAAAATTTCGACCGTAACGACGAGGGCAGTTGCGACGCCAACCACGCTGTCGGACCCCGGTTCAGTGCTTGAAAGGCACTCCGCCGGCGACTATACCTGTGACACTACCTGTGACCATCGACATTCAACTTTAAGTTGGCCATCACTGTCTCACTCAGAGGAATCTTTTACGAAGCAATCCAGTGCAGCAGTGGCCGCCCCTGATAGGCCTGATATCCGACTCCCGGGCGCTCTCTCTATTTATCGTGCAGCAGTAGAATCCACACACAAACTATGATGCGGAGGGACGAAATTGTATGCTACCTGACGTTTAACTGATAATTGCCAATCACATCACAATCGTCTGTCTCATTGCGCGAGATTCGATATTCGTCTATGATATATCAGTACTATATAATCCCTATGCTTCGCATATTTCAACTGATCTGATTTCAGCACTCAATCATCACAGGAACAACATAATCCGGACCAGCGGAGATATTGTAAAATCGGCTATACGGTAGCAAGTTGCAACTTCATCAGGTTTTCGTTCTCCACGCCTTCCTGTGCTGTTAAAGATGATTATCACCTCTGTTCCACTGAAACTCTCATTATGATGCACTCTTCATCAATCTAGTATGATTTTTTCAGTCCTGGTAATGTGTCAACTTGATGAACAGGTGCTTGTGTCGCTTTCCCAAAATTCTCCTTCAAACTTAAGTGCAGCCTTGTCGCATCGCCATGTCTATTGCACATTCAAATCAAGTTCTATCACAAGTAAGTGGTCCTCTTTGTGGCAAAGATCATCAGGTATCTGTTCTTGAACTTGTCTTCCAGACCCGGATGGATATGGTATCTAGCCCTTATCTGATCTAAAACTTGGAGATTGTTCGTTATCACCATGAACGTACAGCGCCAAAGGTTCTCCTTTATGCCTCCGCAGTGGGCCTGCACTATAAAAAGGCTCCCAACAATTCTACTTCTACTACCAAGTAATTGCTGGCAATTCTCCGTGGTCTTGTTTTTTTTTTCGAGCTTGTTCACACCATTTCTTGACGACATCCCTGGCAGATATTTCAAATTCTTCTCATAACTCTCCGTACCTCCGTTCATCATGCTATTTAACCACTCACAGATCTCTCTTGTGTCTTTGTTCCTCATAAACACCGATCTGGCAGCACCATCGAACAGGCCGACATGTGAATCCAATAACACGCGATAACAGGCACAATCACACCAATTCTTGCGGTGATTACTGGCCCCATCCTGTACAGTTTTTTTGCTGTTACCGCGAAAATCCAATCAATTTTCTTCGAATAGGTAGATCGTCCAACCATCAGTCAGCTCATCGTTGGAGCCTAGTATCTCTTGTGTATCGGGTATATCGTCTCCATCACCAGTCAACCCACCGTTGGAACCAAGTAGTTCTGGCGTACCGAGGATCGTCCCCATTACCAATCAGCTCATCGTTGAAACCTAATGGATCCAGCGTGCCTAGCGGATCATCGAGAATACCAAGTGGGTCTGGAGTACATAATAGTGGATCGTTGCCGCTGCCCAGTAGTTTGTTGTCAAAGGCGAGCAGTCCGGGTATTCCAAGTGGAACGGCCTCATTACCGAGCAATTCCTTGGTGCGACCCGGGCCGAGTAAAGTCGTAAAGCCGTCCATTGGTACTGGTAAATCCTCTGTAGCTGCCGGGGTAAACGTTGGTGTCATTGTCACGGTTTATCGACCATCATAACAGTAGATTGAAATATGATCAGACTAAATCGGATTAAAATGGATTAAACGGGGGCATCTGAAGAGATCTGATTAGAACCGATAAATGTCTAAAGAGAACAGGACATGACCGATAAAAAAAGAGTCAGATGAGAAGCGACGACTCATCCGAAAAAAAAAACGGAAAAGTACAGACTTTCGGTTTCATCTGATCATATTGGTTCTGTGCAGGTATTTAGGGGTATCGGTAATCCGACGAGAACCGACTAGTAGATCTTGTCCAATTTTTACTGGGTTCACGTCAGGTTTCGCATCTCTCAACAGTGATTTAATTTCAACACTCAATCGTGTCGGACAGGAACAATATAATGCAGACCAATGACGTATTGTAAGCTCGGCGGCCATGTAGCCAGTTGCAAATTTATCAGGCTTCCGTTCTCAGCTCCACGCCTCCGGCCCTGTACTACTGTTACAGATATATCGATATCTCTATTCGACTGAAAGATCTCATTATGATGCACTCTTCATCATTATCAATCTGGTGCGATTCTTTTAGCCTGAATTGAAATACATAGTAGTGTAACAACTTGATGCATGATGCTCCACAACTGTGGCACAACAAGGGTCATGATGTGTCGTTCTGCAAAAAAATCTCTTCCCAACTGCAGTCTTATTGCACCGCCATGTCTTGTATCGCACAGTTAGTAAAATCAAGTTCTATCTCATGCCAGTGCAAGCGGTCGGCGTCTTTGTGGCAACGATCACATAAAAGTATCCATTCTAAAACTTGTCTTCTCCCGTTCAGGATGGATATGATATGTTGCCACTGACCTAAAACTTGGTGATTGTCTCGTTACCACCACGGATGTTGGTATCAAGGTTTCACCTTTGCCCCACAATAGTTGTCTAGATGCTTAGCCTGCGATATAAAAAGGCTCCTGACAACTCTAATTTGGCTGCCAAGTAATTGCTGGCAATTCTCCGTGGTCTTTGCCTTTTTGTCTTTTCTTTCGAGCTCGTCCACGCCGTTTCTTCACGACATCCCTGGCGGATATTTATTCTTTTTTCATATATAACTCTCCGACACGGACGTGCTTCCATTCATCATGCTATTCAGCCACTCGTTGATCTCTTTTGTGTATTTGTCCCTCTTAAACAGCGCTCTGGCCGCACCAAGTCCAGTCCAACATGCAGATCTAATAGCACGAGACGACGACAGCGATGGCTGGCATGATCACCACTATCATCACTACCACCATCATCATAATCCTGACGATCCTAACTGCGACTGGCCCCATTCTAATAATCCTGTACGGTTTTCATTACCATTACCGCGACTTCCCCGCAAAATAACCAATCTTTGTACATAGGATGATAACCCTTCCACAAGCAGTGTGCTGTCAACCATTGTATTGACGAGCGTGCCGGTATCTTCAAGTTCTCCCGCTCCAAGTGGCAGTCCTTCCAAGCCTTCGGCTAGCGGTGTGCTACCGAGTATGCCGGTAAGGAAAACTGCCGCCAATTAGTAAAAATTTCCCGTACTGAATTGTCATCCATTCAGGCTAGCTCTCACCACACAAGTGGATCAGGAGCGCCGTACAGCAGCTCCGGTGGCAGTGTGCCGAGCAGCACAGTAGTAAGAGTTATCGATACTTTTAGATTAACCTCTTTCCGATTGATTTTCTTGGAATAGGTTAGTACACCTCTTTCGACTGGAAGTGTAATACTTCCAAGTAGTTTGTCGTTGAAACCCAGCGGCTCTGGCGCATATAGTGGATCATCCCCGCTATCTGTCAATTCGTCGTTAAAACCTAGCGGTTCTAGTGCACCTAGTGGATCATCTCCGTTACCCGTCCAACCGAGTAGCTCTGTTGCACTTAGTGGATCGTCCCCACTACCTGTCAGTTCATCATTAAAACCTAGCGGTTCTGGTGCACCTAGTGGATCATCGACATCCCCGTTACCCGTCAGCTCATCGTTCATGCCTAGTAGTACCGGTGTACCTATTGGATCGTCTCCGCTCCTTGTTAGCTCGTCGAGTGGTTCCGGTGTACCGAGTGGATCGTCCCCACTACCAATCAGCTCATCACTGCAACCTAGTGGCTCTGGAGCACCAGGTGTATCGACCCCGCTGCCCAGCAGTCCCGGTATTCCGAGTGGATCGGCTCCATTACCGAGTAATCCCTCGGTCCGACCAAGTAGCGTGCCTTCCATGTCCTCGAGCGGAGTCGTACAGCCTTCCGGTGGTGATACTGGTGCACCCCCGCCTGTAATCACTATGCGGAGATCGTTCATGTTCGGGAGAGAGGTCAATTTATGAAGTAAGATGATTAATGATGCATGATGTACGAAGATAGGCAGAGGCAACAAGACTAGAATACTAGCGTGTTGCATGGAAGACGTGTTGTTATTATTATTTACCAGAATTATACATGGGACATTGGAGAGTCCTAATTCAAGTTTGAAATGCTGAGCATGCGGAGGGAATATACCAAAAGTGGAAGAGTTCGGGAGCAACGACCGAGAGTCGATTGACAGAAGAGTTTTGAATTAGGCCGAACTTCCGGGGAGCAAGCTAAGATAACCGGTGATCGATCGTTTGAACTCCGAATCATGTGATGCATTTCCGGATTTGTAGTCGCGTTCTAGCCCCAACACTTAATTAACATTTTCAGCCTCGGAGAATTGCAAGGGCGAACCCAGCCTTATTATTACAAACCTTCCAAGCAGTGAAAGAAGCTTCATACATCCGATAATTATCTCAGAGCCATTCCTTGTCTTTATAAGCTTGTCCTCGCCCTCCATGTCTCTCGTGGCCCCAGTCCTCGCCATCACCGCACATCCATGTCTACTACTACCTCCATGAAGAAACACTCTGTCGACGAGCAATCCCCTCTCCTACAGACGGAGCACGAATCGTACAATAATGATTCTCCTCGTACTCAGAAAGCCACCCCTCTCCCAAAGGTCCAGATGTCCGTCATCTTGCTCTTACAGCTGGCAGAGCCTATATCTGCCATGTGTATACGGCCTTTTGTCAACCACGTACGTGTCCTTCTCTAGAGTCTAATCGAAGAAGATCCCATTCATCTATTATTCATTAGCTCGTTAGCGAACTAAATATAACAGGTGGCGACAGCAGGAAAGTCGGCTATTACGCAGGTTAGTACGTTCTGGCTCTCTTCTTTTCTTCATAAAACTTATGATGCATGCCGCGTGTTTGTTAGGAATGATTGTAAGTCGTGGTCTTCTTGTTAACGACAAGCGGACTGGCTCAATACCCTCGTCGTAGGAATCTTTCTTCTTCCTTGCACAGGCTATGTGTGTTCTTCAATGGAGTCGTATCTCTGATCAAATCGGACGCAAACCTGTCCTTCTGATTGGTCTGGGTGGACTCTCCATGTCCATGATTCTCTTCGGTTTCTCAAAATCATTCTTTACTCTGCTCCTCAGGTTGGTCGAACATGTCTAAACTCTTTGCGCTCGTGTCGTTTACCTATCCCTTTACCAGCCGGTCCCTAGCAGGTATGCTTAATGGAAACATTGGGGTCATCAAGTGTATGATGGCAGAGATCACCGACTCTACGAACTTGGCCCGGGCGTTTTCTTTTATGCCTATTGTCTGGGCCATCGGTGTAACCATAGGGTGAGTCTCTTTCATCACGTAGTGTTGAGTATCTTGCTCAATGCCGATCTTACTAGACCTTTTGCGGGAGGAATCCTTTCTCGTCCTTATGAGAGGTTTCCCTCTACTTTCCACCATTTGTTTTGGAAAGAACATCCGTATCTCCTCTCGTGTCTCTTTGCAGCATTCTTTGCACTCTTTGCGCTTGTGATCTCCCTCATTTTCCTGAACGAAGTACGTCGTGAAATACGCTGCATTTCTCATAAATTAATGTCATTTTAGACTGTTGACAAACGCGCAAGCAAGTCATCGACAGACATAATTCCAGAAGATTTACCAAAAATTAAACCCACACCTCTCCGGGACATCATGACCAGGCCTGTATTATTATCTGTCATCAACTATTGCATACTCGCTTTCTTGGATATATCGTTCGGCGCCCTCCAGCCGTTATTCTATTCAACTGAAATCAGCCTGGGCGGGTTAGGATTAGACCCTCCAGCTATAGGCACGTGCCTCGGACTATTTGGAATCACAAATGGGGTCCTCCAAGGTATATTTTTCCCCATAATCGTTAGGCGAATTGGTCCCCAACGCGTTTTCCTGATGGGAATGGCGGCATTCCCAGCAATATTTCTACTCTTCCCCGTGATCAACTACCTTGCTCGATCATGGGGTTTGTCAGCTGCCGTATGGGCAGCTGTCGCCATCCAGCTCTTCCTTGTAATCATCATGGACATGGCTTATGGTGCGCACCCCCGTTTTGTTTATTATTTTCCCAGCGCTGATCTCGATTTGATCCGTCTCTCAGGTGCAATCTTTATCTTTGTCACCACCTCCGTGCCGAGTAAACAGTCGCTCGGTAGCGTCAATGGTATGGCTCAAACCACAGTATCAATCGCCCGGGCACTAGGCCCTGCTGCTTCAACATCGTTCTTCGCACTCTCATTAGAAAAAAATTGGCTGGGTGGCAACGCAGTATACTTGGTTTTTATCACACTTTCTGCTCTAGGACTATCCCTTGCCGTTCGGTTACCCCGCCAGGCTTGGAGCATTAACTCTTAAAAGATGAACGTAACGAAGGATTGTTGTTATCTATACATTAGCGTGGATGCGCGAGTTGAAACCCGATTTCCTTTTGTCCCTTTGAGGGGAGACGGGGGGATAAAGGGAATTCGGCGATAAATTATTGGCGAGGTATGCCAAAAGGGACATCTCAGATGCATATGGTGTTCACAAAATTAACTGTACAATAGAACATCCCAATACAAACAGATTGCACCCGTCAGGATATGCACGATAAGATTTAAATAAGACTAGAAGTTGACTATGTACAACACATGGCTTGGACCATTTACATACGTAGATCGAGACTTGCGTTGACACCTACACGATCCCGCTAAATTAATAGTCGAAGACGCATCGACTCAGAAGCATTCGAAGAAAATCATGTGAGGCTACTTTTACATACAACTATAGCGACTGATGTTCTGTGCCACAAAGTATGTAGTCGAGGATCAGAAGCACGCCAAATGCGACGAACATTAAAAGCTACGAGCTTGAGCATTTAAATTTGTCAAATATTTGTATCGTGGGGATGATCCGAATTTTGGAGTCACAAGATCCTGCAAAAAAAAAAAGTTCCGATTAGAATTGTTCATTTGACAGGACATGAGATGGCGATCTGGGAAGTATGTGGTACACTATTACTAAACACTAAGTACTATTCATAGGTGTTGGCAGCAGACGGGCCGCACTTTGTCTAGGAAATTCTGTGCTCGAGCCGGCCAGTAGTAAGGTTAACCCGAGTACTAGGCCGCCGCCTTTTGTTTTAATTCCGCATGGGCCGTCTTGACGTGGCGGAGGGACGTCGAAAATGAGCTTGTCGTGGCTACTTTGAGGATCTGATGGATTAATCGATTAGGAGCGGTGACCACCCATCTGCGACTGTCCGTTTGCCACATAGTGGGCCCGGGGAAGAGACCCAGTCTGCCGCTTAGAGCTTACGGATGTTGTTCTATTCGGATGAAGTTCTTTCATTTGTGGGAAATGGTCCTGCTCAGTGCGTTTTTTATATGTTCTAGACCGGTACAGTCTTAGTATCAACAGAATGAGACACAGCTTTGTTTGTCTAGGAGAAGAATATGTCAGGAATCGACGGTGATTTATGTAAATTTTATGAAATCACTTGGTTCTTCTTGAGATTACAGATCCTGATTGTTCGACGATCTTTGTCGTCGGATAAAGATGGGGTGTCTTGAAAATTTCTTTAAAGAAAAGACGCACGTCCTCCTTCTCCTCTTCACCAATATCGCTTCCTGTACGGAGTACGATCTGTCTGCACTTGTCGCGGAATCGAATCTGGTAAGGCGGTCATCACGGGAAGTATTTATGAGCTTAGCTAATCAGATACTTGAAATGCAAGCACAACCTTCCGGCGTACTAGTGTATGACTTGGCCCGGCGCCAATCCCGATTTTGACAAAGCCGTTTCAAAGGCCGTGAAAGCTGGGTTTCGCCAGCTCAGTGGTGCCTTCGTGTGAAGAAAAATTGGGAACACTGGCAATCGATCCGTGCAATCAGCTAATGTGGACGCCATGCTGGATGCAATGGAGGATTTCTCAGCACCGGGGCCACCACTAAGCAAAAGGACATTTAGTTCATCTTGAAAGTCATAAAGCCATTTATCAACTTCATGAAATGCGTGTTGTCGTGTTCCGTCCATGCAGCCCGGTGAAGATTATCATGTATGCTGCCAAAATGGTTATGCTATGACAGTCGAGTCCATGGCGTCCAAGGCTGCCGCAATCGCTATGTGGCTCGAGTGGAGAGGAAGCGCCATACTTGATAATGGTTCTTTTTGCCACCAATGTTGGTGAATCGCTACTACGATGCGCCGGGATGGGACGTCCGCCTTTGGAGTTACTCTCAAGCAGACCAGATAGCTTGTTCATGATTAGAGTGTCGGTCTATATTCACATGGTGATTACGTCCAGTTAATATAATAAGCTTGAACTTTTTCGAAAGAGAAGACCATTGAACGAGAGTATCCAAAAGTGTCTTTCGTTGCGCCACTTCTGACTCTGAGTTCCTGGAGCCACATTCGTCCAGTGCATCAATTACAATTACTGGAGGTGTGGGATAGTCAACGATGATTAGTGGTCCCTGGATCAAGTACTTGAAATCCAGGCTGATATTTGGCTTTTTAAGATCAACCCCCTTCTCCTTCAGGACCGTAGCCACTGCAGTGGCAAAATTAGAGTTGCGTTCGGCCATGTCGCACGCGACTGTACGCCAAAGGGCAGCGGGATCGCTCAACGTGACGTGTCCTCGCCTGAAGAAGAAGTAGGAACCCAACTGGCCACGCTCAGTCAACGTAGATACCATACTAGAGGCGATAGCTGATTTGCCGGCACCTGGGCTGCCGCTAAGCCAGAGGATATTTGGTTCTTTGACGTCGGTAAGCCAGCTCTCGATTTCCTTGAATATGTGCCTTCGTGTTCCATCCATGCATCCCGGAACATAATGCGACCCACGATCGGCAGGCTTCAATACTGCAGCTATCTTTGTGATGATCGTTTCAGGTGAGCGGTTCTCTTGCGTGTTATAGTTAACGGGGGCAAAATATTGTTGGATCGTCATATCGCCATCGGACTTCTTAAAATCTCCATTGTTAGCATTGACAATGTTCGCTCCTGGAAAAAAACTGGAACCCGAATGGCGCCTGTTCATCTGAGTCACGCCGCTGTAATCGTTGAAAGGGCTCTGCGGGACATCGGTATTAACGGCTCCTTGGAAGGATCCGGTGTTTGGCCCCTCATTGCTAACGTTGGACGAGAAAGTGCTGTATATGTCATGTATCGAAGTGTTTTTCTTCCTTTGATTAACAGCTTACTCACGCGTTACTGACACGAGTCCCGCGCTCGCTATTGGGGTCGATAGTATCCGCGACAGAGGCGGGTCGCGACATTACTAGAGCGAAATGGACAGATAGAGAGATAGGTAACCAATGATAGTGGGCTGAGACTCTGGGAGTTGAAAAGGAGGCCTGTGATCTGTCTTATCACCGAAACTGGCGCCGTGATCATAGGTTTATTTAATTAGTAAGATTATGAGCAAGCTCAGAGGCTCGACGGTCTTCTGCGTTCACATTTCTTTTCATATCATACTCATTGTGCATATCTTATCAAGCCTAGGACGCTGACTTGTTAAAAGACTCCTGGAATACAGTATCAGTACCGGAACGAACCCTGGGGTATTCCTCTAGCCTTAGAAGATTGATATCTCTACATAATTCTCCGATTCATCGCTTTGCCAAACTCAACCACGTCCCAATAATCTGTTATTGGACCAGAACCACAACAGAAGGCTGATCTAGCTTGTCGCAGGTGAGTCATGCACAACGAAGGCTGTACAAGTATGCATGAACAAAATAGACAGAACATGGTTTAATGACATCAACGTATCGAGGTCGTATTCCCGACGAAATTCATATGCAACTTCTAAATGAAGACAAAATGGCAGCTTGATACCATAGTTGGTCATTCAGGATTGATCAAATACTGAGTCTGGTGGTAGTTGGCTTGGGTTTTGCTGCCCTGCAGTGACTGGTGGTTTGGAACGATTCCTTAGGCAGTACTGAAAGTCGCTTGTCAAATGAACCAGCAGTAATAAGGACCTTACGTGGCCCGCTTTCCACCCTTTAGTCTCTGTTTAAGCTTCCAGAAACTTTCCCTACAATTTGGTCCAAAGATTCCAAGCGAAGAGTTGTCACTGACTAGCCCGAGATTCTCGCGGTGGGAAATTACGAGTATTGTCTTTGTGTGACGAGGCAATCTAGTATGCATGAAACCGAACCTTAAACCATAAGGAGCGGTGACAAGAGAAAGTAACATAGACAACAAGTCTGCAATTTTTGAAGCACGGCATAGTACTGTGCAGGTAGCAGCAATCGTTGCAGTGAGGTTGACAAAAATTCTGTTTCGGAGTCAGTGGATCAGCGCTGGCAGGGGTTGTCATTATCTGCTGGCAGGCCGGCATTTAGCGCAATACCATATTTTACTGTACAATCTATCTACATATATGCTACAACATGTGTGGAGATTATCGACTAGACATTATCCATGAGATCAACGCCGATGTCAATATTAATGTTTCAATTGCAGGACTTGAGCTTTTCAGCTTTCACCGACAAAATAAATATCGCCTTTTGAAACTTATGTAAATGGTTATAGCTGTTCTTGTACTCATGGGTGCCGGGCGACCAGTGCTTTTCGGTCATGTACGTTCGATATCATTTTACTATTGTCCCATTTCATTATTGACGACTCGTCATTATTCTTGTGACGTACAGATAGACTAGGAAAAATAGGCGAACTCTCACAGGTCGTTCATAGAGATGGTATGGCAGTTCAGCGTTTTTTTTTCCGGCTCCCAGCAGTGAATTATTATTTCTTAACAGGTATGTATTCTGTTATATGTTGTCTTGTCCGGTACGTTGTCGTTACATAAGATTTATTTCTGACGCTCATATGCGATTTGCAGTCACAGTCGGAAATGTGGTTATCCCATATACCTTGTTAACGACAGTAAGTACTTACTGTCGTCGAACAGTACATTCGCTCTGTTGACCAGCAGTTCGCTATAGTCTTTTCTCACCACGACTTACTTGACTCCGTCAGTATGCCGGTTCCTTTTTGGGAAATCCTATATTCGGTTCTCACTACTCGGATCATCCTCAACATTCGAGACAAGAGTCATCAAGGTGTTGTTCAAACTGAATTACACACTAGTTACCTCGAGTCACCTGTTGTGTTTGCCGATCTTGTACACGTCCATGACGAGTACACCCAGGATGGCACAGTGTGGACACAACCTTTGAAGGAACTCCGAGCCACCAACAACGATGGAACGACTGTACTGTAGATTGCTATGGGCACTGAATAGATGAGTTTTGCTTTCTGTTAAACCGACTTGGCGAAGAGAGAATTTTTGTTAAAGGAACGCGTATGATATATCCGAGCCAGGAAACTGGCGTTACTTGACAAAATAATTCATTGTGTATGCAGACATCCGATTTTTATCTGTACCGTAGATCCATTCACCCTGGTAGTCTCAAACTACTCCTTGTTCTCGTTCTCATTTGTATCGGGTCGCATTGAGGCTCGGGATACAAGACAACTGCACACCATCACTTGTCGAAGCTTTGAAGCTTCGGCGCCGACAGATTGTAAAACATTTCCTCCGTACTTCGAAAGAATGTACACGATCGCGGGTTTATTACGTCGAAGCACGAAGCATTCACCGAGAGAATCGAGGACCAATTGCCTTGCAGTTCTAACGATAGGTGGCGGTCGTGAACGGGGGCGGTTGGGGGGGCCGGGGTTCAAGTGGTGGGAAATACGAGTGAAAGGGTATGACGGCCTATGCAAACAACCTGCGCCTGACTGCTAAAAGGCTAGATAATCCAATCCAGGGATTTCTGCCAGATATCTTTTCTATGGTGCTAGCCACCGACCGATCGATCTCCATTTCTCCATAATCTGAGGTGGTTTGGGCGACGAGTTCAGCAATGTGAGAGCGAGAGAACTATCTGTTCTTTTGCCATTTTTCTCATAATTATCGCATCTATAAGGGATATATATATCAAATGTCAAAATGTTGAATTGGAGTGTAATGTCCGCCACTACGATCACCAACAGTCAGCGTATATGCGCACGAACGCATTAAAAGATAGTTGCCATTGTCGATATGAAGTAACTTCGAGCGCACGAACGCTTATCTATCAAATGTCATGCGTTTGAGCCCAGCGTCAATAAGTTTTTATTGCTTCTGTGGCACCACTTGATTTCTCCTGTTTATTACGACACATAGGTCCTCATTGTCTTAGGCGGGTCGCTGTCGTGAAGATGTTTCAGTCTTGCAGGCAGCCTGACTTAGTTAGGTTAAAGAGGACACCGGCATGTGTGGGGGATTTTGAGCCAGTCTAATCGACGGAAGATTAACAGAAAGGGGTTTTCTTCTTCAGTTTGTTATCGCGACTAAGTACTGCATCCAAGTTAAACCTTATGCATAGAACAAAGTATGAGAATCGAGGCTGAACAGTTAATTGATGTCACTTACGTTAGCGAGGAAACTACTACATAGAGTTCTTTCAAAGTTCCAGTTATGTTACTTCTGAGTCAAGGTAGCTGCTCTTCGGTCGCACTTCCGAGTACTCGGACGATTTACCAACCCATGCGCGAAAATCGCTCAGTCATCCTGGATGAAAAAGCGACTCTTCGTGGGGGATTTGGGCGCTTCGAATGTTGCCAACGCCTTGTTATCTGCAGATTTCACTCTGTTGCCTGAGAA
Organism: Sarcodon aspratus; assembly: GCA_003313825.1. Lineage (NCBI taxonomy): Eukaryota > Fungi > Basidiomycota > Agaricomycetes > Thelephorales > Thelephoraceae > Sarcodon > Sarcodon aspratus. Next base: position 25,170 of record QLOR01001773.1, read on the forward strand.
TTCAAGTAGACCGGAAGCAGAAACTGCCGAAGTAATCGCCTGAGTAAAAAACGAAATAACGCCGTGATAGGAGCCGCAAGTTCATTGACGCGTTTTTACAGAGAATAAAAAACGAACAAATCTGGTCAATATAGACTGGCAGAGGTCTCAATTAGCACGGAGACTCGTCCAGCCTGTGAGTGTACTACATCGTGTACATGTGGGTGTTACTCTAGGTGTTACTGCCACGATGAAGCGGTGTCATCTAATTTGGCACAAATCACACGTCTCACTGACTTTTCGACTCCAACCTTACGGTTTACTTTTGGCTTGTAGTATGACAGTTTGGCCCCCGACCGTTCAAGCAGTTTGGTCTACAGCCACAATATTTAACTGGACTGTGGCATCGCTACGTCTTTCCGCGGCTTGTCGCCGCTGACTGAGAGTTTCAGGTATGTATAAACCGTATGGCTGACTAGGCGCCTCTGTCAAGTCAACTCAATGAAATCGCCACATCTGCTGAGGGCAACATGCGTTGGTCCTTGTTTGGTCAAGTAGTGTTAAAAACTTCTCTGATCAATAAATGTATTCTTAAACAGCTAGGAACGTAGAACATTGTTTTCTATTCACTCCTCCAAAGACAGGACGACATTCTGTCTGTAACTTACCTCGAACATGAACCACACGAACTATGCTCAGGACTCTAACCTCCTGAATGTGGAGCAGCAAAGACTTATCCTGGATGTGAGTTTTTTCTCTGAAATAAATACATCGTTGTTAAAGCTCCCTTGCGCGTCACGTAGCCCTTGTTGAGTACGCAAATTTTGCTCTTGTCACGTTCGCCATCATCTCACTGGCTGGTCCTCCAGTATCCGCAGTTGTGATATTCGTACGTAGACCAGACCGTCGGTCTTGCCTTGGTCGAAATCAGATTAGTGTGGCGCTCACGATGGAGCTACACCAAAGTTCTCTTTCTCTTGATCAGATACTTGACTTTTGCTGATACCTTTCTCCTCCTTCATAGTAAGTTTACCTTTTCTAGTTTTCCTCTAAATCTGTTAAATAGGTCATCAGACCAATTTTTCTCCGATCTTTCTGCAGAAACGTGTATTGTGACATACCCCGCGGCGTTGTGTAAGTACTTCAGGCGTTGATATATAGCTTGGTAACCCATACAAACCAGGTTTGGTCACGTTGAAGATGTCTCTCTCGGAAGGTAAATTATATTAAGCGAATCCCTCCTCTGTTAAAGTCTTATTTCTTTTGAAGTTATCCTCGCTATCAGGACTTGGGCAGTCTGGAATCGAAACAAGGTAGTTGGAGCCGTACTTGCGTTTATAATGTTCGCAAATTTGGCAGCGCAATGCACTTTTTTGGCCATGTCTACTTCCGCCAGGACGTACGGCCGTCGCACAATATGGCGTCACAGGAACCGGCGCCTAATCGCCAATCTTCTCGAAATAGTCATGTCTAACTTCTTCTCCCTGTCATCCCGTCCCTTCGTTTCTGTGTCTGAGCTGTCATCCTGTCCGTTCGTTTCCCTGTCTAAGCCTCCGCTGTTACCGGGTGCTGTCAACCTTGACGTCCGCTCCTGTCGGTTGGTTGCCTCTAGTGCGCTATTCAAGTGGTTTTTGTGGGGATGTTGTAGTAAGTTCTCAATAATATCCGCATTCGACAACGAAACAATAACTCTTGTTGAAGGATTTCAATTTCCATAGTTCAGTAGTAGTACTGTTCAAAAATGTTCAAATATATTTTTACAAATCTCGTTGTCATCGTCCAAGGACCAAGTTGAACACTACATTCGTGCCCGACCTAGAGCTTCATCCACATCGACATGCCAAAGTTATTCCATTTGTGTGAGGGTGCTACCACGACAACACCACCATCAACACCCACCAAACATAGTGGAGAGTGTTTTTCAGTAAAGGTGGGTCTGCTACATCGTGTTTATGCACGCATGCGGCATCTTAACACCGTGGTTATAAGGTCCCTATGCAGGGATTTTTTATAGATGAAATCCAACGTGAAACGATTCTCACACTCTATAACACCAACTCGGACAAGATCGAACGAATGGAGTACAGAGACACGAAATTTTCTCAGTCATGCGCAAATGCATTTCTCGAGCATCACAAACTAGACCACACATCCCTTGAACAGTTGGAGAGTCGGTGGACGGTGAGCTGGAATAATAAGTGGATTTCGGGGAAGGAAACTAAGAAGCGCGTCTTATACCAATGGTACATAATATTTTTCATCTGGAAACTGCACCCCAACTATACGTGCCTATGTAGACTATATAGAGATGTTAGTCTTTTTGCCTCGTCCCTTCTATGTAGACACCTATAGACTCAGTGAGTACCTACAGAGTGCTAAGTAGGCGCAACGGACGCCAACTGTGAGCTAACTAGTCCCGCGTGAAGCCTAACGTGCACTATATAGACAATTTGTGTTTTTGTAATTTAGTCTACATAGTATCAATTAGTTGCGTGTAGGTGCGTTGGAGATTTGGCACCATAGACTATTTGCGCCGCTTAGTACTGTGATTTACATCCCTGCTTTCCTTTTTGATTAATTTATATATATTACGAATCACTGGCATGGATTCACAGTCTAGTACTGTACTACGAAAAACACAAACTGAAAGTATGATAGTGACTTGAAGATCTAAGTAGCTAAGGGTATGGCCTAGACAGAATTCTCGTTGGCGGCATGTTGCTCGACTTTGTGCTTTGGTGATGGAATGCGTGCGCCCTAAATATCTAGTATTCAGCAAAGACCTAATGAACAATACTCGTGTTACGCACCAAGCATCATCGAACAGCTTCTTCTGAAGCTTCGACGCTTTGTAACTTCCCCCTTCCTTATCCGTGAAGTTCTTCCAGGTGTTGTAGACCAGCATGTAGGCTGGCACAGTGAATGAAATATGCCGCTCTGCCATTCATCGATCGAACACTCGACCTGCAGTGAGCAATGCTTAAGTATGTGTGATTAAAAGGAATGAATCAAGCACACGCACAGCTGCCAAGACGAGTGCAATTTGTCTTGAGTGGGATCCCAGAGTGAAGCACAGGTGAGAGGGTGAGAGGGCAGGTGAGAGGGCAGGTCAAATCGTATGTATGTTGCGCGAGAGCGGGCCAAGGACAGCGAGAGGGTGAGTATATCACACAGAAGGGAAAGAAGAGCTGGCCAGCCAGAGATTGAGAGTATGACGGGGCCAGAAGTAGCTGAGCATGAGTATCAAAACTCAAGTGCTCAAGCGTTCAAAGTGAACGAGAGCCAAGGACGGGAGAGACTTGGAAGATTTTTGCTGAAACTACGTCACGTGCAAATCGGTGCGATCACACCATTGACTCGGAATCACGCGTACAATCCAATAAGGACGGAATTGTTCCAAGGGGCCTATACAGACCTAACGAGACTGTACAATGTGCTAGATAGTCCACTTAGTTGTCTAGCACGTATATGTAGGTCATGTATTGTCTATTTAGTCCCTTGTAGACATACACTGTGAACTATATAGTCTAATTAGTCTACAGAGACTAACTGTGCCTAATTAGGCCCGAGCCCGCACTAAGGAGAACTATGTAGATTGGCTGGTGCCTACCATATAAAAAACCACTTTCCAGATGTTCTGTAACTAGTCAGTGAAATATATTGATGCAACCTAAAGTACATGTGGATATAATACTGTGGCTCGTCAACGTCGATCGAAGACTAAGTCAACGTCCACTGAGCAATCATGGTCTAGGCATGCTGCATACGACTTCACAGGTTGTTGCGCCCATGCAGACATTACTTATGTTCAAGCTACAGGTATAATTACTCGTGTCATAGGCTTCTTTGAACACAATGAAAGTTGTAAGAATGGAGTTTTAGTGCGGTTTCCAGCTGTACCACTTCATGAACATGTATTTGAGGTTGCATTAGCACAACTAGCGCAAGGCGCAAGGTACGCAAAATTCAAATGAACAACTTCAACAAATCATTCATTCTTACTACTGTACTTCCTCGAATTCAGTGTTGCTGCGATCCAAAATGAGAATATAACTCGAATCAAACACGAACGCTACCGGGACCAGGCATCAATGACTCCTGAGACAGCAAACATACGCTACGAGCTCCTCCCTGGT